>CAUYUJ010014205.1:706673-856673 GCA_963575745.1 Prorocentrum cordatum
AGTAGTAGTAGTAGTAGTAGTAGTAGTAGTAGTAGTAGTAGTAGTAGTAGTAGTAGTAGTAGTAGTAGTAGTAGTAGTAGTAGTAGTAGTAGTAGTAGTAGTAGTAGTAGTAGTCGCAGCCGTAGCCGTAGCCGTAGTCGTAGTCGTAGTCGTAGTCGTAATCGTAGTAGTAGTAGTAGTAATAATAATAGTAGTAACAGAATTCAAAAGAAATTCCGAAGAATCAGAAGGAAGGCTGAGGAATTCCGAAGAACCCGAAGGAATCCAGAGGAATTCCGAAGATGGAATCCAAAAGGAATTCCGAAGGAGGAATCCAAAAGGAATTCCGAAGGAGGAATCCAAAGGAATTCCGAAGGAGGAATCCAAGGGAATTCCAAAGGAATCCTAAGGAACTCCGAAAGAATCCGAAGGAATTCCGAAGGAATCCCAAGGAATTCCGAAGGAGTCCTAAAGAATCATGAGGAATTCCGAAAGAATCCTAGGAGATTCCGAAGGAGTCGTAAAGAATCCAGAGGAATTCCGAAGAATCCGAAAAGATCCGGAAGAATTCCGAAGATCCCATCCGTGGTTGCAATTGGTCTCATTTTCGGTTGGGTTGGAATTGGTCTCATTTGTGGTTGGAATTGGTCTCGCTTCTGGTTGCAATTCGCTCCGAACGGTTGGAATTGGGACTAGTCGGTTGTAATTCGTTCCATTTCGGGTCGCCCCCCCCCCCCCCCCTGCCCCCTGCCCTGGACCTGGAGGGGGGATTTCGCAAAGTGTCAGAGCGTCCTTTTTGGCCCAAGATGGCTCCAAGGAGCCTCGAAGCGCCCCAGATGGCTTCTAAGATACCTCAAGATAACCCCAGATCGCTTCAGCTCGCTCGCAATATGCGTCCAAGAGCCTCCGGCACCGCCCCGAGACGGCCCCAAGTCGTCAAGGAGCCATCCAAGGAGGCCCTCGAGAGGCCACAACCCTTCAAGAACCTTTAAAAAACCAATGTGGAAGAAGGATGGGACTATGTGAGACGTGAAATACTGAAATGCTTGAAATACGGCGCAGTACGAGATCCCACGAATCACCACGCACGCCCGCGTGCCCTCCCAGATCGAGCGGCCGTCTGGCGACACGATGAAATAAACTGACACAAATGGAACGAACAGAACGAAAACGAAAGCAAGACAAAAACAATTCGAAGGCTGTCCAGGCCCACAAAAAACAACGACCTAAAGCATGTGGTGGAAGAAGGATGAGACTATGCGAGCACCTCAGCAGAAGCCACGCAGAGACTGCCGACCAGGAGAAGATAAATCCAATGCGCGGGCCCCGACACTTGCCCAGCGGTGTAGCCGTCTGTTCACCCAGGCTCATCCAGCCCTCCAACCACTCGTGGATCCGATAACCCAGGCGGGCATGAAACGCTGCATAATGGAGAAAAGATAAAAGGGGAGCCAGAAGAGGAGGCGGAAAACAAGCCAGGCCCCGGCAGGGACAACCAGCGCCCCGCCCCAGGGAGGCGAGCGCAGGAAGAAGAAAGGGAAGGGGGCAACGAAGCGTTAGAGATTGCCATCCAGCGACGCGTGCTTTCCACAATGCTATTAGCTGCCCCGGCCATTCCGCGGCCGCAAGGCTCGGGGGCAGGGAGCCGCCCGCGACAATTAGTGCCCGGGCGCCCAGCGCGAATTGAACGCAAAAAACGGAATCAAATCCGCGCCGCGCTGTCCGTGCCAAGGTGACCCCATACACTCGCTAAGAGACAGCCTCACGCCGCGCCAGGCGCGAGCTCAACACTGAAAAAACCCTGACATCTGCGCCGCGCTGTCTGCGCCGAATTGGCCCATGCAGACGCGAGATGACAGCCTGGAAACGATGCTGAGCACGTTGGCTGGCTTGCCGGGGCGGAGCATCGGGCCGTAGAAGCGAAATTGCGAAAACAAAATCGGGCACGCGACGGCTGAATTACCAGTGGCGTACGTACACGATGCGGGTCGTTTTAAATCGTCTTCCACTCAAGGCGTACCCAATGGCCCAAGAGAGAGGCCCATAATTTATGCAAGGGGCGTCCGACTTATGGGAAGACGCTGGCTCATAATATACACTAGCGACATCGAGACGATGGGAAGACATTGGCCCATAATTCATGCAATAGACGTCAGAAATATTCGAAGAGATTGCCCCCAGCATGTAAGCAAGATGCGTCGAAATTATGGGGTTACATTAGCCCATTATCTTAACCAGGAATATTAAATTCATAAAAGATTTTCTGCTATGCCAACGTTCCCCAGTCCATCAGCCATGCGGCGAGGACAGGAAGCGCGATAGCTTGCACCACATCGCATCGAAAAGTAAGGCAGCAGTACAAATAATGCATAATTTGCCCAACCAGTGCCAGAATAAGTGCCTCGCCAGCCGACTACCTGACCGCGCCGGCCTAGTAGACGTCACCGCATTATTGGCGCACGCGTCTGCCTGCACAAGTTGTTGTCCTAAACGCCGGCAAACACCTAAGCACTTCCGAAAAATCAGATCGACGGGCTGGAAACCCCAGAACTGCACGATTCGTTAACTACAACGCCTCCCGCGGCCTGCGAAAGACATGTGCATAAGCAAGAACCTCCCGAATTTCAGCCCTAGGAAATCCAGAGCGAGGCCGGAGGGCCAAGGGAGAGCGAGAACGAGGGAGGATGAGGAAACGATGTGTATGTGTGTATGTATGTATGTATGTATGTATGTATGTATGTATGTATGTATATACACAAATACATACACATACACATATGTGTGTATACGCAACATACCGTCTCCGGAAATTGGTTTTTTACATGACCATCTAGCCAACTCTACCCTTCATGGTTTCGATCCTGTAAGCCTACATGCACCGTCCGGCTTGCTTCAGGGGGCACCGTCCGCACCTACACCAGCCAAAGAGGAGAGGGGGGGGGGCTTCAAGCCCCCCCCCACTTTGGCACCAAGGGAGGAAGGGGGGGGGAGCTTCCAAAGCCCCCCCCCCTTTCAAAGGGGGGGGGGCTCCCCCCAGCTCCATTAAAAGGGAGGGGGGGGGGGTAGCTTGGAAGCCCCCCGGCCACGAAAAGAGGGGTAGGGGGGTGGGTAGCTTCCGAAGCCCCCCCCCCCCTTTCAAAGGGGGGAGGTGGCTCACCCAGGCTCAATTAAAGTGAGGGAAGGGGGGGGTAGCTTGGAAGCCCCCCTCCCCCCCCTTCTGGCCACGAAAAGGGGGGGAGGGGGGGAGCTTCCGAAGTCCCCCCCCCCCCTTGAGCAAGGAAGGGGGGAGGGGGTAGCTTCAAGCTGGGGCCCCCCTTCTAGTCTGTCGGGCCTCACGAGCGCGGTCTATCACATGTTTCGTGGCCCCGTAGGGCGCTCCATCCAAGGCCCCAGAGGCACCGTCCACATGCGTCCGCCACACCCATTTCGGCACACCCCTCGCACGTTTCGTGGGCCCGCAGGGAACTCCACCCAAGACCCCAATGGCACCGTCCACGTGCGTCCGCCACACCGATTTCGGTACACCCCTCACACGTTTCGTGGCCCCATAAGGAACCCCACCCAAAGCCCCAATGGCACCGTCCACATGCGTCCGCCACACTCATGTCGGCACACCCCTCATATGTTTCGTGGCCCCGCAAGGAGCTCCACCGAAGGCCCCAGTGGCACCGTCCACATGCGTCCCCAACACCCATGCCAGCACACCCCTCACACGCTTCGTGGCCCCGTAGGGCGCTCCACCTAAGGCCCCAATGGCACCGTCCACATGCGTCCGCCACACCCATGTCGGCACCCCCCTCACACGCCTCACACGTTTCGAGACCGTGTAGGGAACTCCCCCCCAAATCCCAATGGTACCGTCCACGTGCGTCCGCCACGCTCATGTCGGCACATCCCTCACACGCTTCGAGGCCCCATAAGAAGCTCCACCCAAGGCCCCAGTGGCACCGTCCACATGCGTCCGCCACACAAATTGTGGCACACCCCTCACACGTTTCGTGGCCTCGTAGGGAGCTCTACCCAAGGCCCCAGAGGCACCGTCCACATGCGTCCGCCACACCAATTTCGGCATACCCGTCACACGTCTCGTGGCCCCATAGGGAACTCCACCGAAGATGATATTCACGACTGCGGTGCGCACAGCTGCACATGGTTGGGTTCTTCGCCGAGCTATTTTTAAGTTATGTTTCCTTTTTTATATGTTTTTTTGTTATTTGTGTTTTTTTTTCCTCGCGAACTCCACGAAAGCAACGGACACGCCCAGCTAAAGCCTGGGGCCCCGGCTGGATTGCACCAGTGCGATCTCGGGGACTTCACACAGCTGCTCGCGCTTCGCACGCCAGGCGGGAGAAAGGAGGGAACGGCGGGAGGACGAAAGAGGGGAGACGAGGAGAGGAGGGGAGCCCAGGCAGGTTGGCCCCGTGGCAGTCGGAAGCGGGCGCAAACTGCTTTAACAATTTTAACGCCGGTTTGGGCGCAACCTGCTTTAACAGTTTAAATGCCGGCTGCGCCGAAACCGAGGAACGGGGTGTGCCATGTGCCTGTGCCCCCCGAGGCCTGGACAACCTTTGGTACTTCCCACATCGTGCACACGAGGGCGAGGCGGATAGGAGAGGAGGAGGCAGAGGGCAAGAAACAGGAAGAAAAGAGCGGACAAGGCCAGGTGCTCGGAAATCACCCACGAGCGCAGCTCCAGCCGGGGCGAGGCAAGCAACATATCAAGATGTTAGATGGTGGAGAAGCGGCAGCGGCGGCAGCGGCGCGGAGGAGGAAGGAGACGAGACGAACAAAAAACGAAAACCGTCCAGCCACTGGACCGGGGGAGGGAGGCGAAGAAGGCGAAGGAAGAGGAGGAGGAGGAGGTGGATCACCGTCGCCGAGCGTCGCAGAACAGACCTGGAGGAGGCTTGGGCCGGAACGCCCCGAGACACGATGTGCAGGGGGGGGGAGCGAAGAGGAGACAGGCGGAAGAGGCGTAGCCAGAGCTCCGCCTCCGAGAGGCGAGCGCGGGAGGAAAGAGAGGAGAGGGAACGCTTCGTGCAGCGTCTGCAGCACCACCTGACGCGCATGCCAACGATTGTGCAGAAGACGCACGTTATGATAAGCACTGGCGGGAATTCAAACCAAAGTGCCAATTCACCTGCACATGTTGCCATCAGACTCTAACTATGCTGCCGCCTGTTCCACTGTGTGCACGCGAGCTATCGGCCACGCGGCCGGGACATACGCGACTCAGCCTACGCACATCGGAGCTCATGCCGCGAACTCGATGCGGTGCCACGTCGGGAGATCCCGCGGCACTGCATGGCCCGATAGGCTGGATCACCGTCATGGGGAGGCGCGGAAGGGAGGGAAGGAGGGGATGGGGGAGGAGGGGCAAGGGGGAAGGGAAATTGCCGATCACGCCTATCGGCCACGCGGCAGGGACAGAGGCCACGGGGCCGTCGCACCCCGTAGCTCGTGTCACGGACTCGGTGCGCTGCCTCGTCGGGAGATCCCGCGGCGCTGCATGGCCAGGTAGGCCGGAACACCGCCATAGGAAGAGCGGAGGGGAGGGGAGGGGAGGAAGGAGGGGAGGGGGGAGGAGGGGAAAGGGGGAGGGGAAACTGCCGTGCGCTTGTATCGGCCACGCGGCCGGGACAGAGGCCACGGGGCCGTCTCACGCCGTAACTCGTGTCACGGACTCGGCGCGCCGCCCCGTCCAGGCGAACCTGGGTTGCTAGCGAATCGGTCGCGGCTGAACGCCGGCCAGGGAGGAGGAGGAGGAGGAGGAGGAGGAGGAGGAGGAGGAGGAGGAGAAGGAGGAGTAGGAGGAAGAAGAAAGGAGGAGCGCGGGGAAGGCGGCCGATGGCGGCCGGGGCACCCTATCGGCAATACGGGTGCGCAAAAACTGCCCGTCGTTGCGGCGCGCGCGCGGGTGCGCGGCGCTCGCCAGCAAACGCCCGCGCGAGCGCGCTCGCCGAAGGATGCCCACGGACCAGCTCCAGACTAGCCTGGTGGAGCGGGTCGGCCGTCATCGGGCCAGCCTGGTCAGAATGACGCGACTTGCAGTGCACCCTGTACACCGCGGCGGTCCGCACCGCGCAGGGCAGGACGGCGTCCGCGGGCAAGTTCGCCACCGGCCGGTCCATCAGCAGGAAGGCTGCCAAGCTGTCCGCCGCCGACGGGATCGCCAGCCGGCGCCGCGCGAACGTGTGCACAACGGGGCAGTGCGCGTAGTGCTCGATGGAATCCTCCAGCATGCACCCGAAGATGCATCTGCGCCGCTGTTGAAACCGACGGCCGGCGCACCATCCGTTGAACCACGTCCGCAGCAATGCGGCGCGGACGCAAGGATGAGCCGCAGTCCGCAACCTCTCGAGGACCCCCTGCGCCCGCGAAGCGCGGAGACGCGGGAATAAGCTCAAAGACCACCGTTCCAGACGTCGCCGCCAGAAGCGCCCGGGCACTGCCGTCGGGAGCTCTTGCAGAATGTCCAGGCCCGTGCGTTGCCAGCGGGCTTTGCAGCGCTCCTCCCGCTCCTCCGCGTCCACTGGAGCGTCCGCGGCGCCGAGGATCCTGGTCCGCACGCGGGAGGCCCTCCATCCCAGACGGTCGAAGTGGTCGGTGGTGGCTTCCAGGCGCAGGACGGCCGCGTTCGCAAACCACTGGTGCCAGGCAGCCCTCCGGTACAGGAGCTCTGGCGCGGCCGTGGCCTCGCGCATGGCGCGGGCGCGAGGCGCCACCTGCAGGCCTCCATGGCGACGCGCCTCGTGGACGACCACGCGGAAGCGGGCGGCAAGGGGGAGATGGTCGACGTCCGCGAGACCGCCTGCAAATCCCATCGGCCTCGGGTCGCGGAGAACCTCCGGGGGCAACCGCCCGCGTGGCCCAGGGGAGAGACGCGCGACAGCTTGGCGCTCGGTCGCGCGCCGCGTCTCGGGAGGAGGCAAGAGCTGCGCCACGAAGCCGAGGACGGGCGCCATGTGTGCGCGCGCCGCGATGAGCGTCAGCTGGAATCCGCAGCCGACTTTGCCCCAGAGGGGTGCTCGGAGCAGGTACTCGGCGAACGCCTTGCGCCGCGTTGCGCCCTCGGACTCGGGGCGCAGGAAGAAGCCGAGGTACTCGGCCGAGTGCGCCAGCCGCATGGCGCCCCACCGCGGCGCAATGGCGGCCGCCGAGGCCCGGAGGTCCTCCAGCGCCACCTGGCGGAGCGGGATGGTGACCGATGACCGTCTTGCCCCAGTTCAGCCCCGGCCGGAAGATCAGCTCGCACTCGTGGAAGAGCCGCTCCAGAGCGGGAAGGTCCTGGTGGAGGCCCTGCGTGACGAGGGCCAAGTCGTCCGCATGTGCCCGCGGAACTGCTGAAGGGGGTAGGCATTGAAGACGTCGGAGAAGGAGGCCAGCGACGATGGCAAAGAGGGGCGGGGAGAGAGGGCAGCCTTGCCGCATTCCCGCCGACGTGCCGAAGCCTGCGAACCGCTGGCCTGCGACGACGATCTGGCAGAAGTTGCCCCGGTAGAGGCCCGACGCGAAGCGGGGGATATGCGGCGGGATGCCAATCCACGTCAGGGGCCCCAGCATGAAGCTCTGGTCGGTCGACGGGAACGCCGCGCGAAAGTCAAAGAAGACGCATGCAGCGCCCTCCCGACTGCGCGCGGACGCCCTCATCTCCGCGTCGATGTCGAGGACGTTGGCCACGAGGGAGCGGCCGCCGATAAAACCACGTTGGACCTCCGACACCCACTCGGAGAAGACCCCCCCCAGCCGGAAGCGCGCGACGTTCGCCAGAATCCTGTTGTCGAAGTTCGCGACGTTGATGGGCCCGACTTGGTCGGCGTCGAAAATGCCCGACCTCCTCGTCGTAACCCGGCGCCTTCTTCGGCAGGAGGTGCAGGAGGGAGTAATTGAAGTCTGGGAGGTGGCGGCGCTGCAACTCCCCCCCCCATCGGGGCCCGCCGGCCCAACGAAGGCCTCGCTGAGAGCGTCGATGGCCAGGTCCCCCAACTGCCGGCACGCCTCGGCAGGGGTGCCGTTAGGGCCGGGGGAGGAGCCCCCTGAAGAGATGATGGCCGTCCAGATGTCCTCCCGGCGCACATGCCAGCGGGCCGAATCCGCGGGGGGCAGGGTCGCGGCGACGCTGGCGGGGAGGTACTCCTCGAACCAGCGGCGGCGCATGGCTGCGTCCGTCGGCCCCGCCTGGAAGACCTGCTGCCAACGAGCACGGAAATCCGCGGCCATCTCGTCGGGCGGCGTGTGCAAGTTACCGCGAGCATCGCGAGTGGCCTGCGCGAACTTGCCCCGGCCGGGAGATAACCGGGAAAGCAATCGGAGATTGGCCGCGCGCCTGCGCTGCCGCGCCAACTCGGTCATGCCGGCCTGCTCCTCGCGCAGGCGCGTGAGCTCGTCGACCGCGCGGGGGCGGGCTAATCCCACTGCGTGGGCCCGGGCCGGAAGAAGACCGCGACCTGCTGCCAGCGCGGGTTCGTAGGGGTTCGGGGCCAAGGAGCATCAGTGCGGGTACCTCTCAATGGCCGCGGAGTAGGCGGTGGTGGAGCGGGACTCGACCGCGCGGATGAAGGATGTGCTGCATCCCAGCTTGTCGACTGGGGATTGGGCGAGCTGGGCGCCGACGCGGCCGTCGTCGCGAGAGTCCGAAGCGTCGCGGATCGCCTGCCGCAAGAGAGCGAGACGGTGGACCGCGTTGCTGGCACGCAGCTCCTCGCAAAGCGACCGGAAGCGGAGAGCAACGGCCTAGCACCATCCAGCCTGGCGAAGTGTGGCTGCTGGAATCGGTCGGGTCGAAGATGGTTTTGGAGGAAGCGCGCGTCGGGCGAAGAAAACGGGACGGTGGTTGGAGGTGCCAAAATCCCAGTCGTCCACTCCGATGGTGATCTGGCGGTCCAGCAAGTCGGTGGGCTCGACGTTGGCGTAGAAGCGGTCGAGCCGAGAACGTGAATAAACCGTACTCTGCGTCATGCACGGCTGATGGACTTCCGAGAAACCTGGAAGGAGCCTCGTCCAATCGACTTCTTCCGTCACATCTCGCTTCCCTGTATAAGCGCCGGTGGACTTGCAAAAGCGGCCCCGCTCCTCGGCGACCCAGTTGAAGTCTCCCGCGATGACCGTCGTCGCCTCGTGCGCAGGCCGCGCGCCCCTTGCCCGCGGTGCGGAGGCGTGCCCACTGCCGGGGGATGGGGATCAGCGGGTGGGTCGCGAGGGCGCTGAAGTCTTCCGAAGTGCCCGTCTGGAAGTAGGCGACCGTGAAGTCCAGCGAGCCGCGCGGGCCGTCCAGGCGCAGCACCGCAGCGCGGCCGCAGTGGAGAATGGCCCAAGAGCGACGTGGAAACCGCGACAGCAGCTCATCCTTGACCACGACTCCTACGCCAACCCGTCGGGAAGTTCCTGGTGCCCACCACGCCTGAGAGCCGCGCGGGGCCTCGGCGAGCCGGAGGGAGTCCGTGGTGCCGTGAGTCTCTGTGATCAACACGGCGTCGTGCTGGCGCAAGAGGCGGTTCAGCGCCGACCACTTCTGGCTATGTCGGGCCGCGTCCGCGGAGAAGAAGGCCTGCGCATTCCAAATGCACACTGAAAAATCTCCACGATATGGGTGCCCGGCCGGAGCAGCGTCTGGGCGAAGAGGACGGCGTGGTAGAGTCACCTCGGCGGGAATGGCAACGTAGGTCGATGGGGAGATGCCCAGGGCGCGGCGCACGAGGGCCTTCTGAATAATGGGAACGGGGACATCGTGGTTGAAAGACGTCTGCGAAATCTGCTCGTCGAGGGGCGTGGGGAGGAAGGCGGGGAGGTAGTCGGCAGCGGCGGCATCAAATGAATTACCAATGCCCTGGATGTTGGCGTCGCGGCTGGTGAACAGGAAGCCGCCCAGCAGGTGCAATGCGACATCGAGCACGAAGGTCATGCAGCTTGAGCTCGAGATGGCCCAAGCGATCGCAAGCTCTTCAGCTAGTCAACGGGCGGCGGCGCCGCCAGACATCCTGTCCTGCAGGTCGTTGAAGACCTGCGCGCGGAACGTGTCCATGCCCACCTTCACCGCCTTGTCGTGCGGGGTGGCCGAATCTGTGCCGCCTCGTCCAACTCGCGCAAATACAAACGAAGGCGGCCAGGTGGAGCGGAAGGGTCAGCGGCAGCCAGCCATTCCCACTTGCCTGCCCGACGACCGCGCTCCCCTTGCAGCTCGGTGAGCGAGATCCCCGTCTGGCCGACGAGGTGCGTGACGAGGTCGCGGACCAGCGCGTGTTCGTCTGCGTGGAGGTGGGCCCTTGATCTCGACGTCCGTGGTGGCCAGCATCGCCGAGGGGGCCCCGCGGGTCTGTTTGGCGCGATGCGTGGCCGCGATCCTCGCAGGAAGCGCCGAGACAAGAGCGAATGGGCGCCCGCCATGGCGCGACGGGCGCCACCTCAACTTGTAGACCGCCGTGTCTGGGTCGTTGCGCATCATGGTATCCATCGCGCTCTGCCACGTCTCAGCGGCGGCCTCCGTCGTCAGGAGGAGGGTGGACCTGCTCAGGAAGAGGGCTCCAGAGCAGAGCGCCCAGATCGACATGAGTGCGTCCGCGTGGCCGAGCTCTGCGATGAGGGAGCCGGGGTCCGTATAGAAGGCCTCGGAAGCGAAGGTCACACCTGCTGGTAGCAGCCGGCGGGCATGGCGCATCATGAGCTCCTGCTGCAGGCGCGGAGCGTCCCGGACGAATCGGACTTCGACTCGGCCCCTGGGGGTCTCGGCAGTGTGGCCTGGGCTGCGATAAATCCTGCCGATTGTCACGGGCGTGCCACAATCCCCGAACGCGTTGCACAAGATGCGCATGACGTCCGCCCCCGGGATCGACGGGGAGTCCACGAGGTAGGTGGGCGAGGGCGCGACGTCGATGAGGGGGTACTCCAACTCCCTGCTCCTAGGGATCTCCCGGGGGAGGGACGTGGAGATTGTGAATATCGCCAGGCCCCGAAGTTCGTGGCGAGGCCCCGCCGGGCCAGGGGAGACAAACTCCATCGGCTGCGGGTGGAACTCGGCACGACGAACGAGGGCGGTCTGCTCTCGACAGTGGCGCAGCCGTGGAAGAGGTCAAGCGGCACGATGAAGCGGACGTGCTCGCACGGGTTGTTGTTCGAGCCGCGACGCATCAGCGCGGACAGGAGGCGGCCAAGGGAGGATGCGTTCGCGGGCGCCCAAAGTAAGATGGGTCTCCCAGTGGTCTGCACGGTGTCCCAGAAGCTGGCGTCACCCTTCTCCGCAAGGTCTGCGAGCACGCGGGCGACGTTCATGGGCGCCACGCGTCCCTGGAGCTGGGGAGACGCGAGGATCGCGGAGGTGTCCAATAAGGACGACCACTGCGTGCAGGAGACCTCCGTGTTGCTCGGGGCGGTCTTCAATACTGCATGGAGTGCTCGGCTACCCAACTCCCGCCACAGCGGCAGCTTGGACGGCCGCGTCCGTTTGCGCTCGCGGGCCCACATGTCGAAAGATGCGGAACAGGTCGCCGCGGCCGTCTCGATCGGCCTGGATGTCCTTGCGGGTCGCCGTCTTGTCCGTCTCTGGCCACGCTGCGCCGTCAATCATGGAGGCCAGCAAGTTCGCGAAGCGGAGGCGGGCCTGAATGGTGTTCAGAATCATGTCTGGGCCCTCCATTGGCGAAAGCCCGAGGACGCTCCAGGCATCAGCGGCCGAGGGGGCGTAGGCGAGCGAGCGGAGGACCATGGCGAAGTCTGCTCGGGAGTCCAGGGAGCGCGGGACGACAGTCGGGCCGTCCACGCTCCAGGCAGCTTGCACGAGCTCGAAGAACTGCAAGACTTCATGCTCGATGAGTTCCGTCAAAAGTGATGGCGTTGTCAGGCCAAGCGCCCCCGCCGGAGGCGCCCTGACGCCAGGGCCGGGCGTTCCGGTAACGCCGGCAGCCGCGGCAGCCGCAGGCCTCCCGAGGTCAGCGGCGCCGCGCAACTGCAGGTCTGCCATGTGCTGCGTGGCACCGGAGTCCTCGTCGCCGTCCATGTCGGTATCAGCTGTGGCGGCCAGAGCTGCCGCATCTGGGGCCGCCGCCACCGCTCCAGCTCCATGGGCGGCGCAGTACTCGAAGCCCGGGACCGCCTCGCCCTGCACCCCCTGGCGGAGGCATATCTGGCATGGCGGCATGGCGAAGAGAAAGCAAGGAATGTAAGAGTCGGGAGCCGCGGCCCTGGCGCGCGAGCCGGGATAGCCTTGAGCCGGGATAGCCGTTCAAACTATGTTTCGTCTACAGCCAGAAGCGCGGCCAGCAGCGGCCAATCGCGCTCTTCTGCCCACGCGCCCTTCTGGCTGCTTGGATGCGTGGCGGCGCGGGAGGTCTGGCCAGCATGCCTGCGCGGCACCTGCTGCAGCGCCTCCTGAAGCACAGCGCGCGTCAGGCCGCGCCTCCCGCCGCGGAGGTGCTGGAGTGCTGCGACCCCTGGCGCCCAGCCAGACGACCAGACGCTGGGGAGAGCCCAAGTGAGACCCTGCAGCATCGTGCTGCGCGGGCCCCTCGGGGCTCTCGCGCTTTCCACGGTGCTGCAGCTTGATTTCGCGGCGTCGGATCTCGAAGTCTCGGGCGTGCGCGCGAGAGTGGGCGCAGCAACGAGAACGCGACGGGGAGGCGGGCACCGCCGTGCCCATTTCGGCACACCCCTCGCACGTTCCGTGGCCCATCAGGGAGCTCCACCGAAGCGTCCAGCGGGAGGGTTCGCATGGCGCCGCCGCACCCATGTCAGCACACCCCTCGCACGTTTTCGTGGCCCATATGGGAGCTCCACCGAAGCGTTCAACGGGAAGGTTCGCATTGTGCCGCCGCGCCCATTTCGGCACACCAGTCCTGGCCGCCTCCTCCTCCTCCTCCTCCTCCTTCCGTTCCTGCCCCTCCTCTTTCTCCTCCTCCTCCTCCTCCTCGTCCTCGTCGTCGTCGTCGTCGTCGTCGTCGTCGTCGTCGTCGTCGTGGTCATCATCATCATCATCATCATCATCATCATCATCATCATCATCATCATCATCATCATCATCATCATCATCATCATCATCATCATCCATCATCATCATCATCATCCATCATCATCATCATCATCATCATCATCATCATCATCATCATCATCATCATCATCATCATCATCATCATCATCATCATCATCATCATCATCATCATCAGCAGCAGCAGCATTAGCATCAGCATCAGCATCATCAGCATCAGCATCAGCATCAGCATCATCATCAGCATCAGCATCAGCATCAGCATCAGCATCATCATCATCATCATCATCATCATCATCATCATCATCATCATCATCATCATCATCATCATCATCATACTCCGCCGATCCGGCGTGTGAGTTTGTGAGAGCGTGGGCTTGAGCTCGCTCCAGCTTCGCTCTGGAGAGGGGGGGGACGAATTCCAACGCAATTCAGTGAACGCACAAGCTCTGGAGAGAGGGGGGACGCTTCGCTCTGGAGAGGGGGGGGGGGGGGGGGGGGCGAATTCCAACGGAATTCACTGAACGCACAAGCCCCCCGGGGGGGGGGGGGACGAATTCCAACGGAATTCACTGAACGCACAAGCTCTGGAGAGGGGGAAGGGGAGGGACGCTTCGCTCTGGAGGGGGGGGGGGGCGAATTCCAACGGAATCACTGAACGCACAAGCTCTGGAGAGGGGGGGACGAATTCCAACGGAATTCACTGAACGCACAAGCTCCCCCCGCCTCCCACACATACCCACTTCCCTCTCTCCGAGAGGCATCTTCTTCTCTGACCCCCCCCCGACAGCCCCCCCCAAAAAATAGACCCCCCCCCTTCCAGGACAGACCCCACCCCTCTCCGACAGACCCCTTCCCCCCTCTCCGAACGGATCCTCCCCCCCCCTCTCCGACAGAGATTTCCTTCTCCGACAGACCCCTCCCTTCTCTCCCCCCCCCCCCCCTTCTCCGACAGACCCCACCCCTAGAACAGCAGCACAAGCAGCAGCAGCAGCAGCAGCAGCAGCAGCAGCATCAGACTCCCCCTCTGCTTGTTGACAAGTCTCTTCCTCTCTCCTACAAATCTTCCCCCCCTCCTCCCCGACATACCCCCCCCTCCATGACCGACACTCCCTCCCCTGGCCCCCCCTCCGCACACAGACCTCTCCCGCTTCCACAAACCCGTCCCTCGCCCTCTCCGACCCCCCCTCTCTTCTCCGACACACTTGCTCTCCCTTTCTCCGATAGACTTCCCCCCCTCTTCCCCTCCCCCCCTTGCACCGACGTCTCGCGCTGTTACACTCCCCCTTCCAATACAGAACCCCCCCCTTTCCGACATATCCTTTTCCGCTCTTCCGCTTTCTCTCCTACAGACCCCCACCTCCAGGACAGACCCCCCCTCCCCCTCCGACATATCCCTTTCCGCTCTTCCGCTCTCTCTCTCTCTCTCCTACAGACCCCCCCCGCTCTCACAGACCCCCCCCCACTCCGACAGACCCCTCCACCCTCCAGGACAGACCTCACCTCTCCGAGAAATCTCCTTCCTTTTTTTCCGACAGATCCTCTCTCCTGTCCTGGACAGACGCCGCCCTCTCTCCCACACTTTCCCCGCCCCTTCGACAACCCCCCCCCGTCCCCCAACAACAGACCCCCCCTCTCCCCTTCCGACAGATCCCTTTCCGCTCTTCCGCATTCTCTCCTGCAGACCCCCCCCCGCTCTCACAGACACCCCCCCACACTCTGACTGACCGCCCCCCCTCCAGGGCAGACCTCACCTCTCCGAGAAATCTCCTTCTTTCCGGCAGAGCCTCTCTCCTGTCCTGGACAGACCCCGCCCTCTCTCCCACAATTCCCCCCCCCTTCGACAGACCCTCCCTCCCCCAACAAGAGCAGCTCAAGCAGCAGCAGCAGCGGCAGCAGCATCAGCAATAGCACCAACAGCAGAACGAGCAGCATCAGCAGCATTATCCGCGCACAGCCACAGACGCATCCTAAACGGTCCGCAACGACTCGCAGACATACCCCCCCTTTTTTAGGACAGACCCCATCCCCCTCCGACAGATCTCTTCCCTCCTCCCCGACAGCCCTCCCCACCCCTCCAGGACAGACTCCCCCCTCCGACTGAACCCTCCCCCCAAACAAGAGCAGCACAAGCAGCAGCAGCAGCATCAGCAACAGCACCAACTGCAACATGAGCAGTATCAACAGCAATACCAGCGCACTTCCGCAGACGCATCCCAGGACGGCCCGCGACGACTCGCAGACGGACCTCTCCTGTTTCAGATCATATCCCCCCCCCTCGCCGACCGATCTCTTCTCCCCCTCTTCGACAGATCCCCTGGCCTCCAAGGCAGACACCCCCTCCCCCAGCCATCCCGCACCCACCTCCGAGATGTTCCAAGATAGGAGAGAGCGTGATCCACCGCCGCTTTACTTTGGAAATTTCCCCGCCTCTTCCTCCGGAACCCGGGGTTTCCCCCCCCCTCCGAAAATCCCCCCCTCCCTGCTGGACCCCCCCCCCTTCCCCCCGGCAAAACTCCCCCCCTCCCCTAACCCCCCCCTCGGGAAAACTGGGGGGGTCACTACCGGTTTGAACCCACCCCCACCCCCTCCGGAAAACCGAGGGGGGCACTACCAGTTCGAACCCTCCCCCCCCTCAGAAAATCAGAGAGGGGTCACTACCGGTTCGAACCCCCCCCCTCCGGAAAACCGGGGGGGGTCACAACTGGTTCGAACCCCTTCCCCCCCCTCGAAAACCGTGGGGGGTCACTACCAGTTCGAACCCCCCCCCCTCCGAAAACCGGTGGAGGTCACTACCGGTCCGAACCCCTCCCCCTTCCCCACGCTCACCGCCAGCAAACAACTCTGGGTCCCTACCACCGTCCGTCCGCACCACATCCCCCACTGCTGTCCCCAGCACCACTGTCCTCACCACCACTGTCTCCACTGTTCCCACCACCGTCACCACTGTCCTCACCAGTGCCCCCACCACTGTCGCACTGTCCCCACTGTCCACACCACTGTTCCCACCACGGTTCCACTCCCCACTTTCTCCACAGCCCCATCCACTGTCCCACTGTCCCCAGTGTCCCGCTGTCCCCGCCGCTGTCCCATTGAGCTGTCCCACTATTCCCACCACTGTCCCACTGTCCCCGCCACTGTCCCTACTGTAATTACCTCTGTCCCATTATCCCACCGCCGTCCTCGCCACCGCCCTCACGACTGGCGCCACAACCACTGTACCCTCCACTGTCCCACGGTTGCCACCACGTTCCCACTGTCCCCACACCACTGCCGCCACCAGCACCGTCCCCACCACTGTCCCACTGTCCCCACTGTTCCCACAATTGTCCCCGCTGTCCCCACCAATGCCCCCACCAGTGTCTCACTGTCCCCAGTCTCCCCGCCACTGTCCCGCCACAATCCCACTCTCCCCACTTTCCCCACGGTCCCCACCACTGTCCCACTGTTCCCACTGTTCCCACCACTGTCCCACTGTCCCCGCCGCTGTCCCACTGTGCTGTCCCACCGTACCCACTGTGCCCATCACTGTCCCTCTGTCCCCACTGTCCCCACCACCTTCCCCACTGTACTACGGTCTCACCACTGTCCTCACCACCGGCTTCACCACTGTCCCAACCACTACTGTCCCCACCATTGTCCCCCTGTCCCCACCAGTGTCCCGCTGTCCCCTCACCACTGTCCCCAACACCACCGTCCCCACCACTGTCCCACTGTCCCCGCACCACTGCCCCCGCCACCAGTTTGAAGGGGGCTGGAAGGCCCAGCCAACAGCTTCGCCTCAGGCGAAGCCAAGCTCCTGCTCCGTTGTACCGTAGTAGCGATAGTCCCAGTATGAGAGGAGATGCCATCTCAAGCACTAGGAAGATCCTTTTGGTCTTGATAGCGATTGTGTGCCTCGCAGTGAAGCACAATCATGCATGGGCGGCCGGCCGCTTGAGCCGACGCGGCCGCGGGCGCACGTTCGCTTCCACTCCTTGCGTCCCTCAGCTCGCTTTAGAGTCGGGGGGGAGGGGTACGAAGCGTGAACCCGTCGCCCCTATACAACAGGCGTAGCAGCTAACATACACAAGGACCGAAAAGGAAGCGCCAGCACGTTGCCTCGCATGTACGTGGCTTACTCATCAGGCGGCGTCAGAACTTGATGTCTGGCCGGCCCGATATGGAGCATGTCTCTTCAGGTCCTGTTTGAAGGTCTGCATACCTCCCATGAGTTGTAGGAGCATTTCTCTGTCGATGCTCCCCTTGGTGTGGCCATCCGCAGCCATATCGCAGGTGTCACACCACTGAATGCTATGCACGATTCCACGCTCCATCATCTGTCGTATCCAACTGATGTGTCCTAAAAGGGTACACTCAATCGGCTTCTTCAAGTCTTTGCTTGACAAGGACTTAAAAACAAACTCAGCATCGATGGTCAAAGTGACCTTGATGCTCAGGCCACCCAACCCTAGTACATCTTTCAACTGAGTGGGCGTGGGCGGCCCTGCGTGGAGCTCGTGCAGAGTCACAATCGTGGGATAACAGTCCTCCAAATTATGGGCTGCTGCTAGTGTCTCTGCTGAATAGCTCGAGCGGACCTGCAAGCGGTGAGACGTTGCAGTGCGCATCGATCAAGTGAACGACAGGCTTGCCGGATGGCGTGTTTCCACGTCGTAGCAGGTTTGCCCCGCGAATACCATAGCCTTTGACGTCGTCATCGGCGTCTCCACTCAGGCGTCGATATCCTGAGTCGCCATGTAAGTCGACCTCGCCCGTAGGATTCATCGCCTGGTAGACAATCTTCTTCGGGCAGGCCTGTAGCTTCCTGGTGATCGCGTTCAGTCGTCGCACTTGAATGTTGGTCGGTTCTTGGCGCGTTGTAGAGATGCAACATGCGCCATCAAGCACACCTGACGAACATGTCTGCAACCATCTTGGTTGCCTGAGCGTCAGCGTCGGCGCCGGTCAGTTCGGGATGTTGTATAGGACGGAGCTGTTTGATCTATTCATCTTGATCCAAAGTGACATTGCCGCCCTCGTCCTTGGTGTAAACTCAACAAGCACAAATGGTATATGTGTGCTTGTTGAGTTTACACTTACCAAAGGTATCTTCAACGCATTTGACATACTTGTCAATGGTGTCCTCAGTACTGGCCATATCGATGTCATCAACATGCTTGGCCGTGAGCAAGTTGTTGCTCGCCTCGACCCTCGTCGTATGACGTGGGTCGGAAACCGAATCCTCTGGTGGTCCTCCTGAGCTTAAGTGAGAAAGCCCGTGGAGCGTCTTTAGTGCCTGTGCCTGGTTACAAGCACTGTAGGCAGTGCTTTGACTCGTCATAGTGCTCGAACCCTGGAAGAGTTCGGAGCACTGTGGCCGATCCAGGCGGCAAAGTAAAACACGCCACACGTTCCTTTTCATCAGTAGCCTCAGCAAATTCCTGATAGGTCAATCCTTTCAGTAAGGCCAGATTGATGTCGAGGGGAGCAATGATCCACTGCTTGTTGCATGCTGCCGTGCTAGCGAGTAACCTCTGGCTTGATCGTCTCGCTTTTCCCGAACATGTTTCTACGTCGAAGGCTTCAAGGTCCATGAAGCCTCGGAGAACCAAGCGTAGTCGGATGGTACGTTCCATCTCGCCCTTCTCGTTCTTCACGAACTTCCACTTGTACACGTATCTCGAAGTCATGATGTTCGACGCTTTGGCTATCTCCTGCATATTAAAGCATTCTTGTCGAACCATGTCTTCAATTCAGTGTAGAGGGCCTTCGATACTTTATCGGGATTCGCCTGAATGCCAGCTTTAGCGAGGAGATCGTCTTCCTTGACGACCGCAGCTCGCTTTGCAGCGGCGGTTACGTATACTCGCATAGTGGCCCCCCGGTCGGCATCGAATATCATATGTTGTTGCTCGGACAAGACTACCTTCGACATTTCTGTCGTAAAGCATAGTTCGACATATCGACCATGTTCGTCTAGGTCTAGTCCGTAGTTGTCGTCTTCGACAATGGGGCACGTTGGGGCGTAGTACGTCTCCTCGGTATTCGGAGTCGTGCGTGCGTCCCCACTTCGGCAGGTGTCCCCGCTGTTCATCAGCTACAGTGATCAGCGCACTTTGATCTGCAACCATCTGTGAAGGTATGAGGAAGGTCCTCTGGTGGAGTTGCCTCCAACAGTTCCCTTTCCTCTCGTAGTACTGCATACCACACCTCCATAACATGCGACTCAAGATCAGCCTCTGGTTCTTCGTAAATCGTAGAGAGCCGTCCGTCATCATGTGATGGTTCGGCTTCTGAGGCTTCTCTTGCGGTTCCATCCGGTGTCGGTGTTTCTGCCAATTCCTCCAAGTTTGACATGTCCTGATCAAAACCTGCTTGAGGATTAATGGACTTCAGGCATTGGACTATTCGTGAATGTGCTGATCCAGTTATATCGTGTGTATTCAGAGCAGTGCCTTCTGCTTCAGAATGATCAAATCCTGGTTTCACGTCGTTGTCGTAATGGACCAATGTGCAGCAGTCGGCAGAAGTAACCGGAGGCAGCTTATGGACACTCTTGGCTAGCCTGGCTGAAATACATTCTCAATGCGAAATATGTTTCTGAGAAGGTACTGTAGAGCGAAGTGTACCTTGGGAGATAGACGGCTTGCGGTCGCCATCTGAAGCGTCCCTTTCTTGGTCGTTACATAAACAAAGGTCAAAACAGGTCTCCCCGCTGATAGGCTGGCTACGAATGTTAACACTGTGCGTATTGCAGTGTTGTCGGAGCCAATCTCTCGGGCTATGAGTGCTTCAATGTATAATGAATGCCTTGCATCGCCGTATTGTACTTGAACGTCTCGATTGCCCACTCGGATGATGACCTGACGACCCCTTTCGGGATCATTCTTTACAGCTGGGAACGGGCCATTCCAGCCTCCCCAGTCCTCCTTCGTGGTCGTAGGGCGATGGTAATCGACCAAGTCTCGTTCATCGTAATTTTACTGACCAGTAATAATCGTTTTAGTGCGTAAGGCACGATTGGTCTTAGCTATTGCTGTGGCCTGTGTGATCGCTTCAATACATATCCTGCGTATCGTCTGTTTACGAGAGTGGTCCGACGTTTCCGTCGGCTGCTCGTGGTCCAAGACAGGTAGGTCAGGGAGCATTGCTGGTTGCCGTCCAAACAGAGCGTTATATGGAGACGCCTCGCTATAGAAGGTGAACGCGTTGGCGGCGAACAGGGCCTCGTGCAGTAGTCGGGTGAACACAAGAGGTATACCTAACCTAATGAGTTCAGCCTCCGTGACGTGCAGTAAATGGCGTAGGATGCCATTTCTGGCCTCGATCGTTGCAGCGTGCTGTCCACGCGCGCGTATCCTTAGTTCAGTGCCTTTCGCCTTGAGGACTGCTTTCGCAGTGTCGTTGTTAAGGGCGCCCCCTCCATCAGAGTAGAGTACCTTTGCTGGTCCAAACTGCATCCAGCACTGATGGTATGCATCCAGGATACTGGTCATAGTCTTGCCTGGTATCTCAATCCCAGTAGCATACCGTATACAGCGATCGATACTCTGGAAGATCATGTGTTCTTGCTTGTAGAACATCAGATCACATTCCACTTCCTCATTAAATTTACCAGGTGATGCAGTAGAGGGCATAACAGTGTGCCCAGGCTTGTCCAAAGCTCTGCATTCTCGGCATGTGTCGCAGACACTTTTGACTAGATTGAATCTGACATTGTCCAGGCCTACCTTGCTTAAGATGAGTCTCGTCTTAGGCTCCTTCGCATAGAACCAACGTAAGTGTAGCTTTCGCAACTCGCGTGTTACCACGCTGGGGCCAAGGCTTCGTAAGTTTGGTAGACTGATGTGTACATCGAACCGTGACCAGTCTGGTAGTCGTGGTCGTGCAGCAGGGCTCCCCGCTGGTGGTGGGCAGGTGCTTCTCCACCTCGTTGTCGACCACGTCTGACTCTAACCTGTGGTAGTCGGAGATGGCCATCCGAACTACCAGCTCCGCTCGAGGCAGGTTGCCCTGCAGCAGGTTCAGCAGCATGTCTGCCTACAATAATGTCGTGACTGCTTGCGCCCGCTGTAGGTCCAGCTCTGGGGCCGGGTCTCGGTGCCCTCAGCCGCGTAAGTGGCGATGCGGCTGGCGCCTCGGGTGGTGGTGCTGCTAACTCAGCAAGATCTGGCGGTGCAGGTCCTGCTGCCGGCTCGGCAGGAACCGGCGGTATCTGTCCATGATTGTCGGGCAACTTCCAAGGCTTGGCAAACTTGCATTTGCCAAGTGTTTGTGCGTGTCCAGGCTTGTTCTTCCCATAGTTCTTCTTACAGCTCGGACATTACCAATGGTAGTCGTGCTTATCGCACCACCTTCAGTGTCTCGGATATCTATCATGAGAGGGAGAATGCATGTTAACGTTGTCCGCGCACGCAGGACACCCGAGCCCTCCCGATGGTGGTCTCGTAGTCGAGCCATCAGGTTGTCGAGGGGGACTCGGGTCATCCAAATCGTATCCCCTGGCGTTAGTGACCAACGCGGTGGACGAATACGGGTAGCCATGGAAAGGATCACGAGTTACCTGGAAGAGATCGTGCGCGATCTGAACAGCCTCGACGAAGAGTGACTGCATCTTTGAAGTATTTTGTGCAGCCATGGACAGTTCCTTGTTGCGTACCGACGCGTGTTGATGATGGCCAGTACATCGTTTTCGTTAGAAGGGGTGAATCAAATACGATGGTTGGCCATGATCTCGGTCGGCTTTCGTATCAGTGCCATGGGAGTCGCGTAGGCCAGTAGTGCATTGATCCATGATCACCTCGCAAGTGCCCTTGCTTTTGGCCAACGTAGTCCATGGTGGTATCTGATCCACCCAAGTCCCCCTGGTTGTTCTCGTAAGTAGAATCGCCGAAGACTATTTTGACGTACAGCCACCTTCCAACAGTGCTTGATATGTGGTAAGTCTTATGTACGATGTTCATGCCAAGTGTCGTAGTTAACCTTTGCATTGAAATAGGAAGGTAAACCAGTTGTTCTGCAGTCTGGCTGTAACCTGACAGCTTTGACGAAACAAACGTCTAGATAATGCATGACTGCATCTTGGACATCCTTGTTGCCAAGGTCAACGCAGGTGCGTTTGTCGAGGTTGCCCCCTGAAGGCAGACCTCGGCTGAGTGCTAGTTGAGAGATGCCTCCAATTCCTCCACGCAGTTCTAACGCGTCTACCTTGTTGTGTCGTCCGTAACACAAGGTGGAGATTTTGGGGAATACATGCGCGTAGGATCCAGCAGGTTGCCCCGCAGGTGGTGTGATGAAGTTCCCCTCTCCATCGTCGCTATCCGTGTCGGAGTCAAGAGGTACGTCGGCGTAGTACGTATTACACCCGAGTCTTTTCAGGTCGTCTCCACAGTCGTCGTTGCCTTCTTCGACTATGTTGGGTATCTTGCGTGGCTTGATGACAACTTATTTGTCTGCTTTCTGTTTTTCTTTTGTTTAATTCTGGCATCGGCTGGTAGTGCTTTCTGTTGTTCTGTCTCAGGTGAGCTAAATGTCGGAAATTCGGGAATAGAGGGGAGCACGCGGCCGCGCTCAATCGAAGGGGGAGGGAGGCGATCGCCATCGATGATCGCCACTCGCCTTGAGCGTGGACGCGAGCTGCCATCTCCCAAGAGAGTCGGTTCAGGCTGCTCCCAGTACAGTCGGGCACGGATGTTAGTAACACCATTGGGTAATGGTGCGTTGCACTTGTGCCCGGTAAGCTGGTCCTGGATCTTGATGTCTTTGATGATCCTGTTGTCGTCCAGGTTCATCGTCACCCGTCTAACAACATGGTCCCACTCGGGGCCATTCTTAGGAGACTGAACGTAAGTTCGAGCTCGTTTATCAACTCGAGTATGGATACTGAGATGTACAGCGCTTGTATGAGTTCTTTGCGTTCTATGTCAATCCATCTGATCAAGTAACCTTGCGGTCAAGACCGCTAGAGTCTTATTGCGCCATTCTGTCTTCTGAGCACCTTGTCCATACCAGTCTAGAAAATGCTCAGTAGGTTCTGCAGGTTTCCCTGCTATGTTGCATGCGAATCGCCATGGGTTGGTCGGGGTGCGCGTGCAAGTAGTCGCCACTTGCAGATGTGATCCGCTGGGCAACGTGTTAGCGCGGTCGTGCTTCAGGCCGAAGTGGCAGAAACGCATGCGCACGACTTGTAAAACATGATCTTCAATAACTTATCGCATGGGACCTTGTTTCCAGAAAAATCCCGGTGCCCCCACAAGTACAATGGTCACACGTAGAGCCCGAGCCTTGGACATCAGATTTTGGATGCGCTGGTAATGTGACCCTGCCCTCTTACCAGGCAGCCTCACATGCCAATCAGCAGGTGTTGCCACCCACAACAGTTGGTGATCACCCGAGAGTAATGCACCCAAATACTGTGTACCAATGGAGGTCATTACCTATGTATGTGTCCTACGGTCACACATGTATCCACGGGCTCGGAGTTCAGCGCAAGCTGTCCGTATATCATCAATGACAAATGCACGAGAACCATAATGATGCGGCAATCCTCCTTTTTCTGCAGCGGCCACACAGCCAGGTCCACTGCTGTTCGTGACAGCCGCGCAGCCGGGCTTGCCGCGGTCCCTGGCGCGCACAGCTGGTGCCTGGGAACCCGCGTTTGCTGACAGCACCTGAGCGTTCGGCCTGTCTGAGCAAGCGCGAGTGGCCGTGGCGCGCGCCTGCCCCCGTCACTCGTTTGGCGATGGGGGCGCCCGAATGCCTGTGCCATGCTGCGCTGCAGAGCCGCTGCTTGAAGTAAAAATATCAAACTTCTCAGCGGCATCATCCCCTTCCGCAGGTGCCCCTGCCTGTGCGTCGGGAGGCGCCCACTTCGTGCCCTCCTCGTATATGGCCTGATATATCTTCGCCTGCAAATTGCGTGGGGCGAAGTCTTTGTCTGCCGAGGTAGGGTTTGTCCCAGAGGACGTATTCCTGCGATGCCATGTCTTCAAGGTGTTGTTCACCAAAGACTGGATCGTGTAAGTGAACGTCTCCTCGTTGATGGAGAAACTGATGCCCTTCGTATCTTGTGACATCATATATGCGTGAGCATCATGCACAGCAGGTGCCTCTGCAATTGGCTCTGGATCAAATGCCTCCTTGACACGCAATGGATCATTTTCGCACTGAAGATTGGCCGTACTAGTAAACGACATCGACCCTTGATCCTCAGTAGCCGCCCCGTACTCGTCAGCTTTGAATGCCAGGTGTCCAGAAGGTGTCTTCATCAAGTCGAATACTCTGGCACCTTTTCTGGGTAGAACCTTATGCATCTCCACGCCAGGGATGATCATCTTCTCGTGCCCCTGCCCCAGGATCAGGATGGCCCCCATGTTGGACGTGCTCCTCAGACCCAGGATGGCAGGGAGGTTTTCCCCATAACCTTCATTTACACTTGCTGAGTGCGTATCAAGTTTCGGCGCAGCAGGTGCCCCCGCCGGGTCTCCCCTTTCTTTGCGTGCAATCTTGCAGTGCAGGGATTTATCGCAGATCGCGGCGCCATGTCCCACTCCAGGCCCGTAAGGCCTCTTCGTCAGGCTCAGCCTCTTAATGGCGTGACCGTGGAAGCTTGATACCTGCTCAAAGGTCTGTGCCGTCTTTGAACCAATGGTAGTAGTATTACTGCCAATTTCCAGAACAAATAATCAACAAATCGACATACCGTTGATCATAGTTCCACTGTGAGCTGCCAAGGCTAGCTCATGGCGTTCACCAAATAGTCCAGGTACTTCAGACACTGTCGTGCCATGCGTGCCTTTGCGGCGCCTCTGCTCCAACGCCCAATCGTTTCGTGACAAGGATGTGAAGACATTCGTATATCTACGAGCCTCTTCGTCCGTAGTAGGATTCCTTTCAACGATCCAGGCTGTAGGATCCCCGTCAGATGTATACGGGTGTGATGTGGAGGTAGTGGGCAAGTTCAGGAACGTGTCCTCATCCGCGCGCATGCCCATCTGACCATCAGTATTTATCATGAAAACCGCATGCATCATATCGCGTTCGGATATCCCACTATTGCCACTGAGCATGCTTACAAGGCTCTCCGTCCTGCGCTGATTACGTGGACGAAGGTCCCGCCCATATGGCATGTATGTGTGTGGAGACTGAAGCCACTGAGCGCTCCTGTCGGTAGCCCTTTCCATGCGCCTCAACCACGTATCGTTCACCGGCACCGAAGGTGGTGCTGATCTGGCAGGTGCTCCTGCGTTGTTATCGGTCTCTGCCACCAATGGCATAGGCGCGTCTATAGCAGGGGCCCCTGCACGTGTGGTTGCCTCCGTTATTAGCCCCGCGTTGACTGATGATGCAGGTTGCCCCGCTGGTGTCGTCATCGAGACTGCCGCGGTGCCCGTCATCATCGCCGTGACGCGGTTGAGCTCTTCACGGAGGTCCCTGAGCTCGTTCGCCCCTCGGAGTATATCTTCGTGACGATTGAGTGACTCTTGATCTCTGGCGAGGGCGTAGTGGTACTCGGCAGTAATGAGGCCAACGCCCCTGCAAATAGCACGGGGCCTCACTTGCGGAACCTTCCATGTTCCCAGCCAACTGTCTATCCACATGAGCATGTACCACTCGATCCCAGCATTGTGCGTGGAATATGTGGCCGCACTGGAGACGCCAGACCTTGTCGTGGTTCATGAACTGGCCCAGGCAAATGGCACACTTACCGAAGTCGCCGGCACTGATGATGGGCGGTGTTGCCGATGGCCTGATACGCGTCTGACGCTCCAGGGTGGATTCACCAGCCTCCAACCGAATAGGTGATACCGTCGGTAGCTGCATTGATGCAAACATGGCTGGACTGCTCGCAGGTGTCCCTGCTGTATTGCGGTTAGCAGGTTGCCCCGCGCGGCTCAGCATTCTGTTGGCCTGGCGATCCTGATTTCGGCGCTGGCGAGTAGCCTGCATAGCCAGGTTGGCCTGCTGCGCCTCGTGTATGGCTAGGATCTCAGGGCGCAGCTCCCATGGTCGGTGGCAGTGCTAGGCCTGGGGCCTGTTGCTGCACATCTTGATCCATGGAAGGGGGCCAGATAACCATCGTGAGGTATCTGTCCTGGCACACCTGATGCATACCCTGAGCCACGCGTCAGCTGTGACTGGTAGAAGTCGTCGCCCGTCGCCCGAACACATGGATTCTCGGGCTGTGTTCCCACTCGGGGAGTACCACTTACCTGAGCGTGATAGTCAGGATGGAGTGGATGATCCATTGGTGCTGCTGTTGGGCGATCAGCAGACGTTGGATCGCATGTCGTATGACTGAAGAATGCTGGCACATATCCAAACCGATCGGGGTTGTCCGGTGGCGGATTTGGATCCGGAACATACTCCCGAGGCGGCGTCCAGTTGGCACTGGGGAGGTCACTGCCGTCCCTACGCATACTCTGAGCGGCCTCACGCATCTGCCGATGCATCCACTCTTGCTGACCAACTCAACTGTCAGTTATCTGTAAGGCATATTGGTCAAGAAACGCAGGTTGCCCCGCATGTGGATGTGGCGATGCAAAAGGCGACGTCGCCTCTAAAGCCTGATAGAGCTGCGGATCCATCCGGATGCTTTGGAGCCTTGCAGGCTATTGTTGCTCGCAGCACTCCGTGGAGTACCAAATGGTGTAGTAGCTCTGCTCATTGGAGCAAATGAAGCAGGTTGCCCTGCAGGTACTGGCAGTTGTTGTACATGAGCACGCCACGGATCGTTGGCGCACATATTGTCGGAGGGCATAATACCGCTTGAAGTAATGCCTGTCACATCGGCGCTCTGAGCCTGTATCCATGATCCATCAGATCCCCCTGCAGGCGCCCCCGCATGATATGTGTCCATCATGAGCACAGTTGAGAACGCGACCTCCTGAACTGGAGGCGGATCGGGACACTTCAAATTGTAGGGGGTCTTGGGGATGAACCAATCCTTCAAGGATGATGCATCATTGCGGATGTCGTGCAGATCTTCAATTTTACCGCTCGAATGCGGCTGATTACTGTCCCGCACATATAAGGGATTGACCCATATCTGTCCCGCACGGTTGCACTGACAAGTACAACTGGGCAGAATCCCGATCAACTTGGCGATGTGGGTTGGAAGAACCCTGCCATTCTGGCCAACTGTCATGACGATGTCATTCGCTGAGCGCCAAGTCGGAATGTTGTCCCGAAGCAAGTTCTTCATGCTAACCACGACGGCCAGCACCTCGGAATCGACGCGCAGGCCGGACTGAATCCGATTGTCACCAGGCAGGTATGGGCAACCGTGTACAAACTGTGTGTCCCTCTCCTTGCTGGTGTCGTCGGAGCGGCATGATAATCCAATGCTAAGGATACTCGGTAGATTCTCCCATTGAGTTCCATGGATGAAATAACAGGGTGCCCCGGGAGCTGACAGGTCCGTAACTCTCATATATAATGATTCAGGGCACCCAATATCAGGGCTGCTGTGTCCGTTACTTTGGCGGATGAAGTACGTGTCGTGCTTCTCGGAGGAGTACTTCAACTTCTTGATATGAAACCTGTTCTTTGTCATTCCAGACTCATCAACCATGCCAAGAGGTTCCAGGACAGCATAAGCCTGGCACGCCCAGTGCTGATTCTTGAGCTTGGAGCGCACCCTGTCCAGGTGCTTGTGGTGGTAGCCCTCATATCCTTCGGCAGGCCAGTTGTTGAATAACTGTGATAATTCTGCCCATCCGTCGTACTCGTCATACGATGTACCTTCCCCCATGCATCTGTCCGACAATTGTCCTCTATGAAAAGGCCTGTGGCGGAGGGCCGTCGTCAGCCACTCTGAAATATCATGCTGATCGTCGTGCCTGAACGTCGTCCACGATGTTGCATTGAACCACCATATATCGATCAGGCCCGTCGTCAATCCAAGGATGATACGCTGGGTTGATCTTCGTGCGATTGGACGCGCGCATCTTTTCCCAGAGCTCTCGGCACTCCGCTGACACCTCTAACGCGGGGGCAGGGTGCCCCGCTGAACTCCGAGCAGATTGCCCCGCAGAACTCTGGGCAGGTTGCGCCCCGCGGAACGTGGGGCTGCCATTGGCGCGGCAGGCGCGGCGGCGCTCGCCGCCGATATGGCGGCGCCAGCAGATCTTCTGGGCGTCCGTGGAGTTCCTGGCGGGGTACTGATATCGAAGTCCCGGCGTTTCTTTTCCATGATGTTGTAGGACTCGGCCGTCTTATTTCTGGGCGCCGTTCCTGGCACCTTTGGCGTGGTAGCCAGAAGCTTTTCAGTGCCACGTTTCGTAGAGGAAGCACCCCTTGTCCTTCCTTCCAGAGCGGGAACCAATCCTGTCCTGTGCGCCCGACCAGGTGTAGGGGGCCGCGACGCGGCACAGGCTCCTTTGGAGTAGGCGTACTGGTGCCCTGAAATCTAGCTGCTGAGGCGGCCACTGCTGGACCTCTGGATCGTTGTCGATCAGCAGGTTGCCCCGCGTATCGCTGCTGCTTGCTGTCCCCAGGGTTGGGATCATCTGGGCTCTTCCTCCTCTTTTTCTTGGGCTAAGCTGATCAGGGCGAAGAGATAGGCTTGGTGAGTCAGAAGATGGAGGAAGATCGACTGCCTCTGGCTTTGGCCTTGGAGTTGCCTTTACCGCGGCTCCTGCCGGCGCCCCTTGCACACAACGTTTGGGACCTCGGCCAGGATTCAGATCGACGCCATCTGGCTTCCTGAGGGCCATATTCTTACTGGGGATATTGTGCTTACCTGAAACCAGATAAGCTTCGTCGTTTCGTCTTTCGACTATGACTGTCTTTACCCAGCCAATAGCTTTAGCACGGCAAGCAATTCGCCTCCCAGGAGAGAGACCCATATCTCTTGTGACAATGTAATCGGGGTCGATCGTGGTATCCGTCTGGCACGTAACGTCCGCATCACCCGAATAGCTGGACGTGTAGCCTTCATGGGCAGCATCCGTAGGACCAACTTCTTCAGCCATCTCATCATCTTTATCTTCACCAGATTCCTGTTGGCTTCTTTCTTCTGGTTTATGATCAGCAGGTTTTCCCGCGTGCCATTCGCGATTGAACTGCGCCAGATAGTGAGTAGGTATCAAGTTCTGTCAAGCGAAGTTGGAATGAACTATTTCTTCAGCGGTGGCGGGGCCGTAATCTTTCTCCGTCAGCTGCTCAAGATATGGCGCAGCATTGGGATCAGCACAGTGACCCCGACCATCTCCATGAGACCAAACCCACGGCGTTCTTTTGGAATTCGGGCTTCTTGATGGGCGTCTCATGGGGCAGCCGAGCCGGTGGTCAGCATAACTGGGGCATGTGCAACAAACGCTTCTGTGGAGCTTTCGATCCTCGATGATGGCCCCTTTGATACCGCGCGTGACAATCTTATCTTGTGATGTGGTAGGTCCCGCCTTTGAACGTATGATATTGCCTGCATCATCTCGTTTGGCATGGCGAAGGGAATACCGGTGCCGAACGTGATGCTCATTCCAACCCTGAGCCAGCCAGTATTCCATCTGGCTTGCGGGTATGTACTGACGAGCCAATCCAGCTTCAGTGTAACCTTTCAGACGCTGTATGTCACCTTCTGGAAATTCCCCTCCTCACACTTGGTCATCTCGAGGCGGGCTTCCCCGCGAACGATCCCTCCTTGGGGGAGCGCGTGGACTAGTCGCCTGCCATGGCGGGGCCCTTGGGGTTCCCGCATCAGGAGGATAAGGGCGCTGAGTACCACTCGAACGGGCTCGCGTACGATCTGGTGAGTGGCTGGGAGCTCGACCGCGACGTATCATGCGGTCATTGTCTCCTCGTTCGTCGTCCTCGTCGTCGTCGTCGCGATAAGTCTTCTTCCCCAGGGCTGGGTGGATTGGCTATCGCTTCTGGCGGCTGACGGATCGATCTGACGCAACGAAAGTGTACTGAAATTCTTCGTTGGGAACAAGCTCTTATTGAACACGCTCAGGTCGATCACCAGTGTCGCGCGGGCTTCCCCGCACAGGATCATCATCGATTAATTTAATGTTTCTCGGACTTCCAATCACCCGAGGATAGAGCATCGCATGTACTTCCCCATCTGTTGCAGGAGTGGTAGATTCTGAGTCCGCGGGTGTCCCCGCCATACCAAAGTCACCTTCGACGGGCGCGTGGAAGTTCTCGACAAACTCAATATCTGCAGGTTGCCCCGCGATGGGTATACCCAGCCATTCTGCCAAGTCGGTTTCATTATGGCCAGTGAACACCTCCTCGAACAGCTCGTCGGCGTAATTCTCGAGGGTCATGCTGGCACTTAGATACCTGGCAACCATGGCGTGAACAAGTGTGGCTGAGCCGTTGGCAGGGTCGGCTAAAAGCGACTTCCAATCAACATGCTGTATGTCGGAGTCCGTTTGGGCCAGATGTATTGACGGACCCCTGCCTCTTCCATCACCTTGGGGGCACTCGCGTCGGAAATGTTGCGTGCTGTGGCATATGCCGCACTCCATAGTTTTACCGTTGGCATCCTTGGGGTTTCCTCGTCGCCCCTTACCTTTGCCTGATGTATGCCTGCGGTTTCTGCCAGTCCCTAAAAACATTTCTTCATGCTGAGGTCCAGTAAGAGACGCTAGGAATGCTAGTGTGCCTCTACCATGCATTCGCCGACGCATACGTCTTACCTTTCGGACTGGTTTCTTCATGGACCTCCGCCAACGACGCTTGTGTTTTTGGTCGCCCAAAAGTAACCATTGAGCTCGTTGCTCTTCAGTAAGGTATGTAGGCATATCAGAGCAATCCAGGGCGCTGGCTTCGTCATCGGAAGACGCATCCGTATCGGTACCGGAGTCGAAGTCGGACTCTGCGGGTTGCCCCGCTGAGCCCATTAGGGTCATGGCTCGTATAAGGGAAACCGCGTCAGGCGGTCCCTTAGGTCTGGCCCGGGAGTCTTGCGACCCCGAGGCCGTTCCACCATTCTGAGCCAGCAGTGTAGTGGTCTCAGTTGACTGTGGATCATCGTTCCAGACGTTGTTCGCAGGTTGCCCTGCGTTGGCCTTTACGTGAAAGGTCGTGTGTCGATGACCGTGACTAAAGATACCACCAATATTGCCAGGGGTCCTCTCAGCTGTGTGAGCATATGACCTCATATGTTCAAGTAGAGCGTCAAGTTGTTGTTGGTCTCTCGGCATGTGGTGGTTCAGAGGCTGCAGGAGTGGTTGTGCACGCGATGCCCCCACTCCAAGAGCTCTGAATATAATTGCTGTTAGGATTTAGGAGTTGGGGATATTGAAGCCGGCTGTTTCAGCTTCGTAGCGGGCTGTCTCGAGTCGTGCTAACGTCGAGTCGATACATTCACCCGTATGGACTTGAAAGTCAATAAGAGCCGTACCAGAGTTGAGTTGGCGTTCCTCTTCTAGGTTTTCGAACTTCGCGCTTAAGAGGAACAGAATGTAGGTGACGCCGTTGGTGTGGCGACCGCCTATATGGACGCCAAAACTAATAACTGCTGGGGGGACCCTCATGGCTATAGTCCGTGCGAGACCTCCCAAGCCTCGCTGCAATGCTGCAGCTTGCTGGGAGGGCATCATATTGCCTGTGGTCACATTGATCCAGGCATGTACTTCGCGGACGAATTCGCGAAAAGGTCCTTGACCGGCGGGGTCCCAATGGGGGCCAGTCGTTTTTGTGTCGTCTCCGCCCCGCATATGTCCTACCGCACACCCAATATCGACCCATACGAGCCCAGACGTAGTAACCCCAATCCAACGGCCTCGTAGGTCGTGGTCGGATGTAGTCGGTTGGGACTTATGTGGTTTAGTCGTATATCTGCGCGGGGTCGGAGGCGGCAGTATGTCGTATCGTATGTGTCCATGCATTATGTCTTCGAACAAATTCAAATTGGAGTAGGTGGGTGGACTTCAGGAGTGTAGTAGCGCAGGGACGTAAGATGTGAGTGAGAGACTTCCGCTTGGACAGAGGTATCGCTGCAAGTTTCCTTGTGGTACTGCGTAGTTATATACATTCCTCCGCTCAAACCCACTGCACCCTGATGTTCCACCATATCCGTAGTCCACCAGATAGTGACGTGGATGGTGAGGAGTAGAGCTGGAAATGACCACCATAAGCCAGCTCCGCCACCAAGTTTGAAAGGGGGCTGGAAGGCCCAGCCAACAGCTTCGCTTCAGGCGAAGCCAAGCTCCTGCTGTGTTGTGCCGTGGTAACGATAGTCCCGGTATGAGAGGAGATGCCATCTCAAGCACTAGGAATATCCTTTTGGTCTCGAGAGCGACTGTGTGCCTCGCAATGAGGCGCAGTCATATTTGGGCGGCCGGCCGCTTGAGCCGACGCGGCCGCGGGCGCACGCTCGCTTCCACTCCTTACGTCCCTCAGCTCGCTGTAGAGTCCACCACCGTTCCCACCGCTGTCCCAACATCCCCACCGTTCTCCAACTGTCCCGAAGAGCGGGCATCGTCTGCTGGCGGCGAGGGGGGGGGGGGGTCGAACCGGTAGTGACCCCCGCTGGTTTTCGAGGGGGGGGGGTTCGAACCGGCAGTGCCCCTCCCCGGTTTTCAAGGGGGGGGGTCGAACCGGTAGTGGACCCCCCCCTTTTCATGATGGACTGGGGGCGGAATGGGGGGAGGTTCGAACCGGTAGTGACCCCCCCCGGTTTTCGAGGGGGGGGGGGCGGGTTAGGAACCCCCAGTGCCCCCCCCAGTTTTCCGCCAGCAGCGGTAGAACACGCTCTTTCCAAGATTGCCTGAGATGCATCAAGATGAATCCGAAAATTGCTTCAAGAGGCCCCGAGACCGCCCCAAGACGGCTCCAGACACCAAATAGCTCCCCAAAGAACCTTCCAAGAAAACGATATCCTTCAACGTATGGAAAGCTAATGACTTCTGCCCCTCGCCTTGACTCTTCCGATGACCATCCGAGCCCTCAGGATGCCTCCAAAAGACCCCCAGAGGGACCCAATGACGCCCAAGAGACAAGCCCAAGAGAGCCCCAAGGCCGCCCTAAGAGCGCCCCCCCTGTCATGGACACCCCCCCCCACTCCGACAGACCCCCCCCTGCTCCGGGACAGACCTCACCTCTCCGAGAAATCTCCTTCCTTCTTTCCGACAGAGCCTCTTTCCTGTCCTGCACAGACCCCGCCCTCTCTCCGACAACACCCCCCCTCTCCTTCCTTCTTTCCGACTGACCTCTCTCCCCTCCGACAGCCCCCCCTTGCTCGCGCACGGCCACAGACACATCATCATCATCATCATCATCATCATCATCCCCTGGAGTGCCCCGGATCGGCGGCACTGGCCGGAGGCCACTAATTACAAGATTCCTTGATCCACCTTCTCCTCCTCCTCTTTCTCCTCATCATCATCATAATCATCATCATCATCATCATCGTCATTATCATAATCATCAGCAGCAACGTCAGCACCATCATCACCATCCTCCTCATCAACAACAACAGCAACATCATCATCACCATCACCACCATCATCATCATCAGCATCAGCATCAGCATCAGCACCATCATCATCATCATCACCATCATCATCATCATCACCATCACAGCCCTCATCCTCGCAAGCATCCTCGTTCTCATCCTCCTCCTTCATGCTCCTGTTTATCATGTTTTTCCTGCTCTTCTTACTCCTCCTCCTCCTCCGCCTCCTCCTCGTCCTCCTCGGCCTCCTCCCCATCCTCCCTCCTCCCTCCCCCTCCTCCAGCCTCCAGCCTCCCGCCTGCCTCCTCCCGTTAGTCGTTCGTCGTCCGTTGTCGGCGTCGAGGTCGTTGTCGCCGTCGCCGTCGTCGTCGTCGCCGTCGTGCCAACCGCCAGCATACAGAGCGCCCCGGATCGGCGGCACCGGCGGAGGCCATTCAAATAGATCAACGTGCAACCCGAATGGATACGCATCCGAAAAGAATGTGTTACCCACTCCACTCGATCTGCCGAGATTGGAAGGTGGCCGCAGCGACACGCTCGAGCTCGACCCGCGAGTCCCGAATCAGTAAGAGCACCCAGATTCCACTGAACGCGAGTCGGCTCCGAGACATCGACCACCACCCTCGCGAGCATTCCTTAATCGACAGAGATTGTGCCTGCTTCCTTGTCCAGAAAAAAACGCACTTCCCAGAAACTCCTGAACCTTTCCCGCAAGCGCTTGGTAGAGTGCACCCAAGCAATCCCAAACCTGTTACGGTCGACGTTGGCATGAATGGGCGCTGCAGGCATAGTTACACTGACGGTGCGCCACATCCCTTGAGCGTCACGCACTTACGAGATGCAGGCGGCGGGGATGCCCTGAAGCGCACGATGAAACGCGCGCTTGCCGAGCTCCGCGCCCTCAACGTTGTAGTCTGCGCCCAGGGCACAATCAGTTCGCAGCGGCCGTGCGATCATTGAGCGCATCAACGACAGGGTTTCGGCCGACATCCTCACGGCAAGTGACAGCGAAGATGCCTGGATCCGCAGCCCGCTGCCACTCGGACGCCCTGGCGATGGGCTCCCGGGGAGCAGCCCGAGCCGAGTCAAATTCCTTCTCCAACCTCTCAAACCTTTCCACGAGCGTGCAATGCGCCTGCTCGGAGTGGCCCACCCTCGACTCGATCTGGTGCAAACGTGCCTCATGTGCCTGCAAGTCGAGCGCCGCGACCAATGGCTCGACCATCCTAATCAGGGTTTTGGGGAACTGAACCGAAACCATGTTGGTGATGGCTTCCGCTGAAGCCTTCGATAACTCCGTAATGGCATCCTTCTCGATATGTTCCAACGTATCTGACATTGCCACGGGGATCTCAGTAGTGTCAGCCAGCCTGCTCACGATGGTGCGGCGCCCAAGGGTCTTGCCCCTGCTGCCACGTTGGGATGTATGGTGCTGGCGGATCTGTTTCTGCTGACTGGCCGAGAAGATCCCAGGCTCCACGAAGCTGTCATCGAAGATAGCTGCCGCGGCGGAGGCATGTCGGCTACGATCTGATCCTTTCCCCAGACTCCTGGAACGCCGAGAACCACTAGCTGCAAAACTGGAAGGAGGATGCCGAGGAAGACTGCGACGGCGCGACTGTCTTCCACGCGAAGAGCTCCTTGAAGAGATGGGCGAGATGAGATTTCCCCTGTCGTCCTTGCAGCTGGGCGTGCCGTCGCGCTTCTTAGACTTGCGGCCTCCTGCCACGCGAGAGGTATGAACACTGTCCCGCACAGGAACTGGAAACGCCTCAATCGACATGCGTGGGCCGACGCAGGTGTTGGGTTTGATGAGAAAGAGACTGTGGTCTAGCATCGGATCAGAGGTGTCTTCTCTCTGCCCAAGGGACAACATCACCTTGAGCCAAAACGGCTCCAGAAGAAAAGGAGGAGGAGGAGAAAGAGGAGAAGGAGGAGGATGAGGAGGAGAAGATGGAGAAGGATAGAAGAGGGTGGAGGAGGAGGAGGATAACAGAAGAGGAGGGTGGAGGAGCCTTTCCTCTGAGAATCGGGGTAAGATGACAGAGGAAATAAGATCTCATGTTCACTTTGCTCAGGGAGAGCGGAGGCGAGATGAGACATTGATAAGACAGATATCCGTTAAGCTAAACCGCTCGATCAGGAATAGGAAGGGAGGGGGAAGGCCGAGGACGGACGACGACGGATCGCCCGCGCCCCCAGCGCGCTCCTTTTTCTCTCCTGCCAGCCGAGTTCGGCTGGTTTGAGCAGTAACACAGCTGCAGAAACGCAGCGTCAGTGCATGCGGACAGTTCGTTGCATGCAATCTAAGTTATCTTCTAATTGAGCATTAGGCGGAGAGGAGCATATTTACTCCCCCCGCGGCGGGCCGCGTAGAGCCCATCCAGCCACAGCACCCCCAGCCTGTGCATATGCACAACCACCGGAGCCAACCCCAAAAAGCTTTTACGGCTCAACGGTGGCTGCCAGGGGGCCAAGGGCCGAAGAGGCTCGACGTTTCCCACTATAGAAGATATACATAGTTTCTCTCCGCTGGTCCGGCTTAGCCGACCAGTAGAGATGTCCGCGCCCATCACGCTTAGCGTGTGGGTAAAGCATTTGGCGTGCGCATGCCGCGGGCGGAGTCGCGCGGGCCGCAATCAGTTGAGGTCCCCCCGCGGATTCGACGAACTCTCTCGCCTTGGCGGCGCCGGAGGCGGCGGGTTTGAAGTCGCCGATCCCCCCGTCTGTCCGTCCGCGCCACGTGGCGTGCGAGAACGCCTTCTCTCTCTGTCGTTATTTCCAACCTGTGCCGCCTCTCTCGGCGGAAAATGATGATTATGCCCCCACTTCGACAGCCAGGTCCAGCAAGGCAAATTGTACCAATCGTCGTCATTGAGCCGCGTGATCCTGTCCCGGTGGAGGTGGTATCCGACGGGGATTCCATTCACGTGGGTCGGGTAGGACTGGTTGGGGTCGCATGTGGGGCGGTATCCTGCGGCGCTGCTGGCAGCATCCGAGGCAGCGCCTGTAGCAGCGTCCGCCGCCGCGGGCAGCGCAAGGCTAGCGGCATCATCGGCGGCCGCGGCAGAGGCATCGTCCATGGCTGCATCGCGCGCGCGTGGGAAATCCGACCGATTCCTCGGGTCGGGATCTTGTAGATCAGCGTCTCTGGTCAGCGCGGCTGAGCCGGCGACAGAACGTGGGGGACCGATAGCCTCCTCAGACGCCTGAGCATCTGAGATGCCAGGTCGAAGAGATGGCGTGCGAGGCAAAGGTCTTGCCTTTGGTCCGGCAGGCGCGCGTGGCCCCACGATCTCGGCTTCGCCGTCGTATTCAGGGTCATTGTCCCTACTGTTCATAAATTGCAATATGCTTCTGGCCGCAGTAGCTGCGGCGACACCATATAGGCCGCTAGCAGCGCGGGCAGGACCATCTTCCCTGTCCTGAAGATCGGTACGAGGGTCAGGATACTTATCCTGCAGTCAAGTTATGGCCTCTTGTATTACAACACCGTGTCGACGGACGTCATTATGTACTCTCCGGCCCATTTTGCGGGCCCATGTTTCTATAATGTCATCCGTCTCGACAGCCGCCCGAATGCGGCAGTCCAAGGCATATGCGTCGGTTCGTCTCTTTGACTCAATCTCGTCGGTGCTCACCATTTCGGGGCGAATGATTCGCCCCGGGTAACCAATAAAGTGGTCCTCTGATATACAAAATAGCAAATTATCTCACGAATAATTGCGAAAATCCTTACGGGTCAAAGGCCCAGTTTCATGTTTTGTGTTGAAACCAACCAACTGTCATCCATTATTTTCCTGATGATCGCCGGGATCACATAGTCCTCCGTTCCAGTCAAGGTGACCCTGCCGGGCGTAGTGGGGTTCGTTCCCGCGTGCTCAATTATGTAATGCGCGGCAACCTCCCGAAGGTCGTTCCCGAACAATCTTATTTTCATCAGACGGTCCTCATGATGAAAGTACGTGTCCCTCGGGTTCTTCAAGTGTAAGGAGTCCATCAGTTATCGACGCGGCCTTAGGCCCGCTGATTACTTTGAGGTCCAGATCCATTTGTGTCTGTTCCCGTTTCCTCGCGGCTGAGCCGGAGGCATGTCGCAATGCTGGAACTATAAGACGATGGTCCCGACACATGCCTACCCTTCTTGCAACGGAGTGTGAACTGCGAGTCGGTCGCGCTCTACAGTTGTTCTCCCAGGCGACCGGTAACCTCGCAGGAGGGTTGGCATTGTCGTCGTTGTTCCCAATATTTCCGGGAGTAACGCCAAACCATGACATGTCCAAATTTATGGCATCGTCTACTGTGGCAAGTGTAGGTACAAAGAGGTTTCCTTTCCTCATGTTGTTGAACTATCGTTCCCAGCCAATTCTAAGTGTAATCAATTCGTCAGGCTCATCAGACCAATGAAATGCTTGCAGTGCTGGGCAGGATCTGGGGCGAGCGTACTGATCAAAACCAGTCGCCCACAACTTCGGCCACCATTTGTTAATAGCCGGGGTCGCCTGTGTACATTTGTGGCCGAATATTCTAGCCACGATATAAATCTCTTGACCAAAGGCCTTAAGTATTCAAAGAAAAGGGGCATGTCGCGCCGGAGGCTGAGCCTCGGCGTTCGCCGGGATCCAAGCTGGAAAGTTTCCTTGCTGACTGTTGCCAAATATAGTGCCAGCAGCGGCCATTGTGGCAAAGTTGGCTATCCATCGTCGCTCCTGCTGATTGTTGTTGGCGACGTTTTTCGCGACGCTAGCAGAAGCTCTCGCTTGTCTCCTTATACGCGCCTCCATATATACACGACGATCCCATGGCAGAGATCCTTCGTCTTCCACAATTATCCAAATACCATGTGCCTCAAGGGATTGCGGGATAGTTTTGTATGTCCATGTCTGGGTCATGTAACCGTGTGATTCCATATGTTTATATCGGGTTGGGCAATTACAGACGGGACAGTTGGCAAAGCCCGTCCTCGCCCAGTGGTAGCGGAAGCAAAGGAATCTCTCATCATCATCCCACGGGGTAGATATAATTCGACCTTGAATTGGGGTATCCAATCTTCTTATTTCGTGGTCCCAATTGATGAGTAGTCTTTCGTCTGTGTTAACCCGGGCAATAATCGACGCGTTATCGAAGATGACCTCGTACGAAGATAATTCGCGGTCAAAGAGTATCGTCCAGCGCATCTGATTCCTTTGCCTGACAAATGAGACGGCTTTGTCGATGTCTGTAAATCTCGGTACTTCCCGGGACACCAACGTCCCGTCTGGGCATACTCTGTACGAGAAGCGGGTAAGTACTCTGCCGGTGAAAAAAGAGGATAATATCCCATTGTTCGTGATTCTTAAGGTTGGGGAGACATGGCCAGAGGTGGCGTATGTCTTCCACGTTCAAGGTGCCCACCTTTGGGGGTTCCCCTTCTTGAGCCTGGTTGCCCATCGATACTACGGTTCTTGCGATGGGCGCTTGTCCATATCTCCTTTGGCTTAGCCATGGAGGAAAATCCGAGGGGTCAGGCAGAGTTGGGCAGTTATGTGCCGGAAGTAAACGCAATAAATCGTAATCTGCTGCGTGGCACAGCCCAGAGTTGCCCTTTGGAAAGCAAACATTTCCACTCGTAGACTCCAAAAATGCCTGCCAACTCGTAATATGTAGAGGAGATCCGTGACTCCTGACTTGGCCAGGGTCGCATGGGACATACATTCTTTCAATCGAAGCGGTAAATGTTGAATGTCCCTGACATGCCCTATAGAATATTGGCATGGGCATTTCTCTTCCATTGATCTCTTGCAGATCTTTTATTGTGTTTGTCTCATAGGGCGTGAATCAGTGCTCCGGCAATCTTGGGGCTGTCTTTGGGGGGAATTCCCAGCACTGCAAGTGCCCCCGCCGGCAACGCAGCTAAGCTGTGCGCAGCCAAGGCGTACGATTGGAAAGTAAATGCGTCATCATATAACTTCTGTACAAGGTCCCCAAAATAGACCCAGCCTCCTGATGATCTAGCATAATCCGAGCAGTGCCTCGCGATGCATACAGCACATTGGCCTATTATTCTGGCCGAGTCATCCGCTCGGAAACTCATGCCACTCCAGGTGTCCGAATTGCCTAAGGCAGCCGGGTTCTCATCGCCATCTTCTCCAATTATGAGTGGCCTCAAGCATGCATAGGCGCCTGGAGAAAGTCCATCCGGACAGTCATCGGAATAAAATTCGGCTCTCATATAATCCCTTGAGTACGCGAAAGATCCGTCATCTTGATTAAGGCCTGCTAGTATAGCAAAGATTGGATATTCCACAAATTCTGCCATGTATCTAAGCGTAATTTCCGATTGTTTACGGATGGCTTCGACGTTAGGTGGTACAGGGCCCGTAATATGGGCGTCCTGGAGCATCTGCTTCAGAGGCGCAGGCGTAGCCTGAAGTATGCGATAGCGCTCGTCTGTTGTCACATAGAATCGTTTCTCTTTAAATTCAGCAGCATGCCCTACCGTTACATCTCGGTCCCCATCGTAAGGGTCCGTGTAGTGCGGTCGCCCCTGCCTTTTGTATGGGGTAGGCGGAAGGCGCAGTCTTCGGAACATATTCGTAGACGCCGGTCCATTTGGAAAAGTCTCGTCATCCATTGAGCCCAGAAAAAGAGGGTCTTTCTCGTATGGATACTTTGAGCATGAGTCGTCCGATTCTACTTCCATTTCTTGTCCTTCCGGGTGGCCTGAGGCCCCCGGTGGCGGTGGGGCTCGGCCTTTTGGAACATGTTTTGTCCCGTCGTCGTTAATATGTAATGCTCCCTCGTCCGACGGCACTTGTGTCGGACTCGATTGCTCACCTGGTGCATCACGACGGCTCTCCTGTTCCGCTCCGGCTGAGCCGGGCGGAGGTGCAGGAGGAGTAGGCGCTCTGATCCCACTACCAGAACCTTCTGCCCTTTTGCGTCGTGACCATCGAGGTCCGTCCGCTATTATCGGAGTACGAACAAAATCTTTGTCCACCTTCAAAACTTGTTCTACAGTGGCATTGGCAAAGTCATTCCACGCCGGGGAATGCGTGTTTAGCTGATCCAGCTCGTCTGGTCTACTTATGTCGTAGATGTCTCTTGCTGCCTTGGTGTACGATGCAGCAGTAATTCGGGCCTTTTTCATCGGAGCAGTGTTGTCGTGAGCATCATCAGCTCTTGATTGGAGCCCTCGCAAGTGATAAAAGGATTTTTTCGTTCCTCAACGCTGAATTGGACTTAGGTTTTCAAAGTGTATACACGAGACATGTTTGATTGTCATTAAGATGGTAGTATAGTCATCATCTCCTTCCAGTTCAGCAGGTGAACGCAAAGATGAATGACCCCCGTCCGACTGAGCCGCGGGGCTAACGTCGCGCATGTTCTGTATTTTGTCGTTTCCATCTCTTCTAGGAGCACCAGCATCGTCAGAGGCCGCCTTCGCCTCTGTAGGTGTAGCATGCGCGGGCCGAGATCGCTCACCCACGGGATCGCCATCGCCGCGAGGCGGGTCGCCCCGGTGTCTGGTCCAACTGGGTGCTTGCTTGGGAGGTGCTTGCTTAGAGCGAAGCTCATTTGTCTGATGGCTCCGAGTAGCGGACGAGGAGCCAGGGATGTTAGCTCTGGCAAATACATTCAATTCTGAAGGAGGATCAGCAACGCTCGGCCTCCAAGGTCTGCTACCAGCTGCATCTGGGCCACTCGACTTAGCCGGTGACTGGGCAGTCACGGGGGTAGCGGGATCTCCATCATACCGAGGCATCTTTGCTGGCGGCTGACCAAAGTTCTCCGGCCTGGGATCGGTCCTCGGGGGAGGAGCCTTCTTGGTAGAAGCTTCCTTCGCGGGTGGAGCGTGCGTCTGCCTAATAACGTTCGGCCGTTGTTCTGGAGGACTCGATGGAGTGCGAATCGCTGGCGGGGCCTCCCTGGCAGAAGTCTCATTCGGTCCGCCAGGAGGAGGAGGAACAGGGGGCCGACGAGCCGCCCTCTTGGGCGGAGCCTTATATGCCCTCTCGGGCTTCACAGGCGCCCTTCCAAGATCAGGAAAGTCCTTCCTGTCCATTGAAGATTGAATGCCGGGCGGCTTAGCCGCCGGCTGCACTTTCTCGCCCCCTTCAGCTGCCCTCCTTTTCTCCTCTGCATTTCGCTCGACCAGCTGAACTGATTTATTCGAGGCCTCGCCCCTATGTGCGGGGTGAATGTTGGTCAGCGTGGCTCCTTTTGTCTTGGAGCCACGGCCAAATATCATCGTATTTTTCTTCGTCTGTTTCGCCTTCTCCCCTCAAATAAGGGGGCGCCCCCTTTTGCCAATCGAATGAGGCCAAGCCAGGGACCCAAGCCTTTTGAGCAGCGCGTACTTTGTCCGTGTGCACGGTCCGTTCTGGGGCTCGGTACCTCTCAAATTCAAAGTCCACCTCCAGACTCCATCCTTTTATCTCTGGCAATTTGCAGCAAATGCGTATATGCTTGGGTAACCCATATGGCTGCTGCAATCCAATGATAGAGCCTCAATTCGTATAAAACGTCAGTCTCTGGATTGCTCACGTATTGAGTCGGTGATCCTCTAATGGATTTGGTCGTCTTGGCATAGTAGACAATCTCGGCCGTAACCCAGATGCCGTCACCAAAGGTCTCCTCCGCGATGGAGTAGGCGGTGCGCGTGCTGGGGTTGTCAGAACATGGGAACGAATACACCCCAACTGCATTTGTTTTCACGCTTCCGCCGTATTGAGGATTTGACGGAAGCAATTGATGTCCCTCCAAAATAGCATGAAGCGTCGACACTGACGTACCATGCGACTGCTTTGTCCAGCTGGTGGATGGGTCTGAGACCTCCGCGCGCTTTTCTTTTGTCAGGAAGAAAGGCAACGCTAATTCAACGCAGTGGGCTTTACCCGCGTTATGGGATGTCAATCTCAAATCTGCCCAATTCAAGCGATCGGCCACGGTGGCATTCAGTGTTCGTGTCGACCTGTCTGCTTTGATCCTGAAGTTGCGAGCCCAGTTTGGCACTAGATAGTTCGTGGTCATCGGTGGAACCCTCGTCGTTGGCTGAAGCATCTGGTGGGCAAGCCACACTGGGCTACTCGCGTCCTTTAGGATCATTTTTCGTTCTGAGCTGTAAGGCGGATCTCTTCCCTCGGCGACCTCAGCAGCTCGCCCCTCTTCGCCTGGGCATGCGTTTAACGGCATCATATCCCGGTGAAGTTTGCCGCTGGCGACCGTGAATGGGCAGAGGACGTCACGGCGAGCAACCTCACCCGTCTTTGCGACTTTCATGGCGGATTCTTTATTTGCTGATATTCCTTATGGATCGGCCACAAATATTCTTCCTCTCCAGGATATCCTTCTTTCGGCCTCTTTGGAAACTTGCTCTTTTGTCGTTTACTAATCAAAGTCAGCCTACCCTCGGGGCAGCTTTCACGAATGCTCCTTTCAGCTGCCCCCCCAGGGTTTCGACATCCTTAACATCGGTCGCAGGGGCCAACGGGGGAGCGCGCGGCGACTGGGCCATCATTGCACTAGAACCAGAGCCCGTTCCGGCTGAGCCGACGGGTTTGGCCTTGTCAGTCGCGACACCAGTTCCGGGCTGGCCAGTCGTCAAAACTTTAGTACATACGGGGATCGCGATGTCCCCTGGTGTTGCACTGCTCGCCGCAACGGCTAAGCCGCTCGGCACCGCCGTCGGCGCTGCTTTATTGAGTTCCTTGAGTACGGCACGCATTGGCACATCATTCTGGACCCCCTCAGTCGCTGGTCTCTGCGTCTTCCCCCTCGGCGGCATTCCCGGGCAGGAGACTTTTCCACGGGGCAAAAAGTAAGCATCATCTTCCCATGGGAAGAAGGCCTCATAGACACCTCCCCTTTTAAGGAAGTCTTTGAACTCATCTGAATAGAACGAATACCTAGCACTGCCTCCAGTTCCATTCACAACAACAGGGAATCTTTCGTCGTCCAGTTTTTCCTCAAACGGGAGCGCTCCGAGCATTGACCTGGGGATGTTACCTTCTGTGGGGGACCAGTCCTGCCAATGCATGATAAGATCTTGGACTTTCGCCTCCTGTTTGGCGTACATATCCCCCCTCACAGGACAGGTTATGCGACCTTCGCCGACGGCTGAGCCGCCGGCAGGTTGACAGAAGAATAGCACGGCCAGTTTGGCCGATTTAATCATGCATTCGGCACGCAAATCCGCAAGGACATTTCGGGATTTTCCCCCGTCAAAAACTTGATAGTCATCATGTGAAGCAAAGAAATGGAAAGCATCATCGTTGCGGTGCCTCAGCTGTCGATATAGGCTGACACCGTCGAGAATCATTATTCTGGGGAACAACCCTACCGTTTTTAAGTGTTCAATCCGACGATTCATCCTGGCTCGGACCATGGTGGCAACATCGTCCCACATTGGGCCGACGCCGTCATCACCTATTTGCCAACACGTCGAATCTCCGCCGACATACATTATGTCGATAGTCCCGTGTTGGGACCGTTTCATTATGTCGTCGATCAAGTCCACGGCATCCTTTATCATCTGCCTGCGACTCCCTGCGAAAGTAAAAGGGTTCTCAGTTCTTTTGGCTCCACTGCCTACTCCGTTCAATTTGCCCGATTGGTCAACGATGTCGTTGAGATTCCAGAAAGTGAAACGACTTGGGGTGGTTGTCCCTTCATTATAATACCATTGTTCGCCCCATCGAAACTTCGCGGAGTCTGCGGCAATGCCGTTGAGTAGTGCTCCACTTTTAGCCGACTGTGCGCTTCCACACACCAAACTTCGCATGTTAAATTCAAGCATAAGGCTCGGCTTAGGCGCCCCTGATGCGTCCTTGAACGTAATTGTGGAGTCAGACACGATGTGTACGGAACATGACCACCTATGATAATGCCCGTTTTTTTCATCTTGGTTAGAGGCCGGAAGAACTCCGCCACGGGTTTCCCCGTGGCTGACATAGTGGCGAGGTCTTCTCCGGTGAGTGGAATCCACGAGTGACCATGGACCTCGGCGATCTTTGCAATCGCCTGGCATTTCTCGGCAAAATCCAGGATCGTCGACCAGAACCTCAATTCTTGGTCCGTGACCTCCATCTAAAGGTCCAGGATTTCACCCACTATTACTCGCCATTCATCCCGGGGAGGCGGAACTCGCCCAAAGCTCCCTTTCATGCGAAGATACTCGAGGACGTTCCACGGGCCACGACCGATGTACTGTTTGTCTTCTTGCTCGGGTTCAGACGCTGCAGGCCCCGAGTCGGGCGGCCCACCTCCTCCTCCTCCCCCTGAGGGGGGGTCATCACGTGAGGGAAGTCCGCCAAATGGTGGCTGACCCCCTCCGTCGCCGGCTGGGCCGGGGGGGGGGCGCCACCGTTGCCTCCACTGGCTGAGCCTGGAGGATTCTCAGCGTAGGGAGGCTGGCCAGCTGGTGGTTCGCCAGCTGCCTGTTTCGCATTCCCATGATCATCCAATGATGGCTGATATTGGCCCACAACTGCTGGTTGGCAAGTCTCGGCGATCGGGTCATCTGGCGTCTCCATTGCATTCTTAAGCTTCTTTTGTGGCGAGTCCTCATCCTCATCCGGGTTGAGTCCTTCTTCGGCAAGCCATTTCTCAAAGTTCCGTGGCCTCTTCCAAGGACGTTGTCTCTTCCTCCAGTGCACGGCCTGCTTAGGTGTGTCCTCGAAGTATGCCGCCTTGGCGGCGACAGTAAGAGCTTCTTCAACCACGTGCACGGGTACGCCGTATTTTCCTTTTACCACTGGAAAAGCGAACATCGTTCCCCATCTTTCCCCAACGGCTGAGCTGTGGGGAGGCTTCCGAGAGGAGGGCGTCCAAATATCAACCCAGACCTTGTGAAGGCCTTTCTCCCTGTGTTCTGCCACTGGTACACCCACATAACTGCCCCAGTGGTTCTCGCAGTAAACTGCTGGGCCGACAGTGGGGCCAAACACTTCTCCCGGTTCGAGCGCTCTGACTATGCCACGAAAGCTCTCGTCTGGCGGTTCTGCGTACACCCTACTGATCAGCTTCGTCTTTCCGTCAGGATACGTCTGGAGAAACGTTCCCACGGGGATTTTGTCGACGTCAGGAGGGGCACAATCGAAACGGCAAGTCTCCTTCCGTTCAAACATAGTCCAATGTACGGTCCACGGGTCCTGGGATATCCGGGAGTATAAACGCTGGAATATCGTCTGAGACGTTGTTTCCAGGTCCGCCCTCAATGCAGTCACGACGGCGTCATTTCTCGTGTAAAGTATGTCGTTCTTCCACATTGTGCAGCGCCAACCCCAGCCCTTTGACGGCGCAAACTTGACGGTTCCGTCTTGGGGTCCCGCACGGGACCACTCCCTTAGTTTATCAGGGAGGCACTTGAAGACTTCTTTTGTTCCCCCATGCCTCGACGTCTTCCACATCGGGGTCAGTCACTTTCTTTGAGCGAGAACTGTGCTGGGGGGCAGTTTTCATTTCAGCATCATGTTCTGATATAATTTCATTTGGACTGAAGTGTTCTTGTCCTGTCCCATCCGGCTGAGCCGGTGGGCAAGCCATCCCGCTCGGCTGAGCCGGCGCTGAGGCTTTTCGAATTGTGGCGAAGAGAGCATTATTATAATCCTCTTCCTCTCTGCCCTTGTCAACAACAGCGTCGGAGTCAATGTCATCCATGATGTCGTCAGAACAGATTGAGATCGCGTCATCACCCAGCGGTCCGTCCGCCTTCTTCTTCAGCGGACGACGCATGGGTTCAGTCGTCGGTATCTCCGGCACGCGGGAACCGCGGCAAGCGAGATTCGAGCAGTCGCGGCAAGGCAACCGCTCGCCTCTACGGGGGGCCGGTCGCGGGGCAACCCGCGCAGGCCGTTGGGCCGAAACGGCGGCGGCGCATATAGGATTGGTAAAGGAGGTAAGATGACGATGAGACGACCTACCTCTCTCAGCAGCGTTGGCGATGGCAATGGACTTGCTTGGCGAAATCATCGGTGTAATCTTCAGCGCTCTTACACTCTCTTCCCCTCGCCTCAACGTGCTCGTGTGTGCCATCACATCTGCGCTCTAACCCCTTCCGCAACAGTGGGGGAGGTGGTGGCTATCGTCCAAGGCTTTTTCTTGAAATTGCCCCTACTATCCTTCAATCCGCACGCGCACCCGCGCAGCGCCGTCTTGGCAAATCCCGACTCTCGAAGGAAACTCTTTACCTGAGGGTCTCTCCAATAATTACATTGGGTAGGCCATTCGATACATACAATGCCCCCCGCTTTGTGCACAGCACAGGCAATCTCACGGAAATTCCAGAATAAATAACGGAAATCAGTTCTAATGCCCCGAAGTCTGCGCATGGCCCTGTGGTTCCCGGCACGGAAGTAATGCGCCTCATTCACATACTGCCGAGGGGGGCCTCCTGTGCACGGCGTGGAGCCCCACAACGTAATGTGTTTTCCCTTAAACGCAGCTATGTCGTTAAGCGCTATTTTGAGTCCCTCATCCGTCCTCATGTCTTCTTCTTCACTGTATCGAATCACTTTGCATGAGTTGTCAAAGAAATTCTTCGGGTTTCCTATTCTACTTTGGGGGCCGCAACAGCACTCTAATAAAAGCCTTTCCCCGGTCCACTGAGTGGCCGGGGCGCAGTCTTCTTGGATTTTAAATTCTGTGTATCCCGTCCATTTGCTAAGGCAATAGTCACCGTCGCTAGAATCGCCATCTGAATCATATCCAAATCGGTGATGGTATCTGCTTTCTTCGTGACGCCAATTATCAATGCGATCTATCGTCAAACCTTGTTGAGAGTTGACGGCATATGTGCGACGTTTATCATCAAGCTTTTCAATCTCGACGGGACAATCGCCGATTGTCGGCATAAATGTGACAAGTCTGGGAACATAGTGATGTCGTATCAAATTATTTCCTTGTCTCGTCCATTCATCCCTTTTATCAGAGAGGTTGGCAGCCACCGCAGAGTGCGGATTGTAAAGCGAGCGATCGTTGTTAGAAGCATCCTCCCTGTTTTAAGGTCTCTTGGAAGGCTCTGATTCGCTTTCACTGTCCGATATTCCAAACGTGGTTTTCATCTCACGATCGGAGCTTCTTTTCGTTGTGTTTTCAATCGCTCTCGTTTTCTCGGAGCTTCTGCTGTAACACTCTTTGCCCATTCGAGGAGTGACGTTACCTGCAACATCAGCTGAGCTGACTGCATTCTTCGTCTTTAATAGTCCCTCGGCTTGGCTGGGGGCAGCCACAACGGGTTTACCTTTGTTGGGGAGCTTTTTCTTTGTGTTTGACTTTTTGCTAGGCATGGCAGCTCCTCTCCGCAGGGCCGAACTAGGGCCCAGGCGGGGCTTCAGAATGCCCCCGGGTTTCAGGGGAAGTCCGTCAGAAAACATTGGTTCAAGATAATCTGGGTACCGCTTAGCGGCCCAGAACCTAGGCGTCACTATGTTGACGAGGTATAGTACTTTGACCCATGCCATTGGGTCAACAAATCGCTTCGTTCCACGATCTGCAGCCTCGTTTTGTGTTCTCTCATATTGTAATTGAACAAGGCCACGAGAAAATTGTTCTGACACAGCTGCTGCATCAATTATATGCGTTCTTGGTAGGTGCATCAGCTTCATTGACCCGCCTGCCTTGATGACTTTGCACACTGCTTGGTTATCCTCCAAGAACAAGCATCGCGCAGGTCTATCCAGCAGGATCTCCCATAGCGGTAATGCCGCAAGCAGCTCCTTGCGTAACGCAAGGTCGGCAGCAACGATTTCGGCCTCAAGGGTACTATGAGAGACGCATGTTTGTCTTTGCGAACTCATCGATTGTCCTGCCCGTGTATATGGGCCCCATATGGCTTGGTAACTCGCACTCGTGCTACTGTGTGTTCGGATATCACTCGCCAGATCTGCGTCATAGTATTGTTTTAACAGAACATCCTCCTTCTTATCACCCACCCACGAGGTCATACGATAATGGGGTGTACATTTTATGTAACATATTAGGCGGAAGAGGTCCATATCTTGTTGTTCTGTCCATTTTGTGATGCAACTGGCAGTTTGACACACGGCACGGAGTAAGTCGTATCTTGCCATTCTAGCTCCGTAATGTATTTTCATCAACGCTTTTGCTGCAATTGGCTGAAGCACTCCCGACTGAGTCGGTGGCGCAGGGTCATCAGGACTAGCTGCTGCGGCATCGAGGCCAATCACCTCTATTTCTTGATCAGGGGGGCCGGTGTCAACGTTGATCTGTAACGCCGATGCTATAGCCGCCTCAGCTGGGGAGTAATCTCTCCTCTGGGGCCGCCCTGTCCGTCTTCTAGGTCAGTAAGTTCTGGACCGAACGGGGTACCCGCGGACGGATAAGTGGCCGGGTCTGTGTCCGTCAATTGAGCATATAAGGTAACACAGGAATCGAAAAACTCAGTCATATCGTATTCGATGACTTTTACTAGTTTAGGGTTTCTCGGCTGGTAAAGCTCGGTCATCTGAGATGCCGAGTCACCCCCCGTTTCCTCCTCGCTACTCTCGTCTGTGACGGAGGCGTTTGTCTTAACCTTTGGAGGAGGCGGGTCGAGTACCGTAGGTAACTCTCCGTGCCACTCAATTGTCTGAGTTGATAATCTATGCTCGCATCCTAGGTATCGTCCAACAGCTTTTGGAGGATCAATTTCTATGCCCTCAGGGCAATTTTCCGAGGGTTCTTGAAGCAAATTCCATCGCTGGGCAAGCTTGTCGGCGGGTCCCGACAATTTAAAATCATCGACATCAATGATCAAGAAATTTGCCATTCTTTGTGGAAATAACAGCTGCGCCACGGACTACATTTCACAAAACCTTTCGCCGTGACATGTCCCTCGCAATGCTGTTCCCAGTACCCGCCCGAATCAGGGTGTCCGTACAAGGACAAGGACAGTGGACACACAGGGTTCCTCATGTTGGACCATGCTTTGGGCCATTCATCACGAGGCAAGAAAACCCAAGTGGGAGTTCCTCCCAACTTTGATTGTGCGTAAGCTTGTCGAGCGTCAGCTTGTTCGATGCTATGGCCTTCAAACAGCCCGTAAGTATCGGCTGCTTTGCTGGCCTGCGTTGTCGCGGGACTACTGGAAAGTTCCTGAAATAGTGCCACGTCTTTGTTTTGATCTCTAACACTTGAACCGTCAAAGACCACCCGACCTTTGTGCGTGCGGCCTTTCTGTCCCAGCGGTAACTCTGAGTTCTTTTCAACAAGGATCGCAAACGAGCTGCCAAAATGGGCAATTTCCCCTCTTAGTTCTGCAACAACATCGGAATATTCCCTAACACCGTCTTCAATCCACGTGCCAATGTCTCGCAGTCTGTCCCACTCTTTTCTCAAGGCAGCTTGAGCGTCTTTGTTTGCATTTGCCTCGTCTTTCGAGACAGACCTGGCTACAGCGGCATCTATGCGGGCGCATTGCCAGTCGTTGGGAAGTTGGAGAGGCTCATCAATGACAGATATTATATCTGTAAAAAGGTTATAAAAGTATTGTAAATCAAATCTTTCTTTGTCACGATGACTGATATCTGTGTCTGTGTTATCTCGTAACGGCATTCGAGGCACGCTTCGCCGCGACGCGGCGGCCGCCGGACTCGAGGTCAGGTTTGCCTCTTCGTTGTCCGCAGATCTTCCATTATCATCGTCGGACAAGGGACCCCTGTCGGCTGAGCCGGAGGGTAGCCCGTGTCTTGTTATAGTTCCTCCATACCATGTTTGTTTCCACCAAATGTCTTCGTCATCCGACATGTGTCCGTCAGGAACGTCTTCTTCTGATGAATCGTCAGTGTAAGATGTGGTTTGACAGCCCTGGGTGTTTCGCGACGCCGCCCCTCGCCCGCTGCCAGGGGTGTAGCACAGGCTGCCGTTCTCTATTCGACGTAGCTGCGCAGCCACCTTAGGTGCAGTTAGCCTGGCTTCGGGGAGAGCCGCGAATGGCTGAGCCACTGCGGGATCGGGCGGAGTCGGCGGGTCTTCCACATCTAGACCAATATCACGCAGAAGACCTAGGCAAGGACAGGGATCCTCTATACCGAAGAACCTTCTCTTTTCAGCCTTGTATTGTTCCACGGCCTGTCGACGCTGTGCTTGGGTCATGTTGAACCATCGTCCAGGATGTATCCCGGGATTGGTAGACTCAGGTAACTTCTTTAACCATTGGGCACTGTACTTTGGGTCTGGGTCTGTGACCCACACTCGGGTTATAGGCACATAATCAGGGTCATAATAAAGAACAACTCGTATGCTACATGTTTTTCGACGACCTGCCAACGGGAATTTCTGAGTTAATTCTTCTTTTGTAAGTCCAGCAACAATCCGTCTGTCTTCGAAATACTCCATTGTATCCAGATTTTGAGTTGTTCGGGCAAGAAGTCGCCCTTTCCCTGGGACTTTCTCACGCGGCTTAGCCGCTGAGAAGTTGGACTGTCTGTCCAAACGATACTCAAGTTGTGCGAGTCCTAGTTTTTGGTTTTTATCTGCAGGATGGGAGTCGGGCTGAGGATCCCTGCCGTCAACTACCAAAGGCACATCACCCACATACAAACCCCCAAGACCGTCGTCATCAAGATCGACCTCGGAAACGATACGCGGTGCGTCCTCGCCTTCCTGAGGAGGCGGTGGTACCGGAATGGCCGGATCATCAGCATTAAACATGTTGTCTGGTCTTATCCCTGTGGCTGGTTGCGGTCCGTCTGAGACGGCCGCGCCTTCTCCTGTTTCTGTAGGGATTGTGGCGGAACGTACCTCCGTCGCCGCTTTCTCGTATGCTTGTCGCAAGGGAAACTGAGGCGATTGATCGTCTGCAATACCATCTAAGATGTTGCTGTAAACTTGATCAGACTTCTCGATCGCGGGTCGTTTTCACTCTGGAGTGTGTCCCGACTCCATATTCAGTCCGTCCAATTGTCTCAGAGGTATGACATAACTATCAGGTCCAACCAATCCCCCCGCTTTATGCACATACACCAAATATATCCCTGGAATCATCGTTGCTCCAGTCTTGGCAGCGCGGACACGGGACTCTGGCGGAGGCACATAACGGATAAGTGATCCGAAGGGAAGAAGCGGAGCATTGAACTGGCATCCAAAGCGTCTTTCCCAGCTGGACTGCCCGTCAGCAGGGGTCCTTGCATTGTAGCATAAGCAGAAATATCGAGCTGCATAGGTCCAATATGGTGGTGGGAGGCCGGCCTGCATGAGTAAGGCTCTAGCACCCATCTGCGCCACGCCGTTCGCGCGCTCGTCGACAGCATGTTGTTTCTTGTTTCCTGGGATGGTAGGATCATGGGCAATATTGAGCTCGTAACATGCCCTAGCAAGCTCTCTTGCACCATCTGCATAACAGTATTCTAACTTTTCCTCCGGGGCTCTAAGGTTTACTAAAACATTACAAACGTGAACCGCAGACTTGTCGTGTACACCCTGAGCGGCGAGAAAATCTGCAGCTCGGTCGCGAAGAGTCACGCACGCGGTCTCGTCGTGGAGTCCCCGCGAGAGTTCATCCATCCGTCGTCAGTTGTCCGAAGTGGGGTTAGCGTATGGGCGAGGAACCTTTAGCCCTTTGTTCTGCGCTTTGCGCTGTTGTTTTCTGATAGCTTTGGCCCAATTGCACACTGGGCAATATGGTTCTCAGGAGTATGAGTTAGAAGGAGCGGTAGGGAGGCTGCGGCCTTTTTGAGCCGCTCGGCAAGGGTCCCCGACACCTCAACCTCCGCAACGTCTGGGTCTAAATCTGGCGGTGCGTCGACGTCGACCAAGTCGACACCGCCAGCGTCTCCAGCTTCACCCTCCTCGGGTCCTGGGGCCGCGTTGCACGCATCGGAGTCCAGTCCTCTACTTGCTTCGTACGGGAGGTATCCTGAAACTCCACGCCCAAAATGGCTTCTGTATGCGGCAACAAGCCTCGGCTTTGCCGGGCTGCTCGTCGAATGGACCGACGGCTTGACCGTGGTCGGGCAAAGCTGAGAGACTATTGGAGGCAGCAATACCGGTTGGCGTCCGATACCAACCGCATTCGCTGGCCAACTGAGGCGAATAGTAGAAGTAGGTGATGGTATCCGCAGAGTCTATCGAAGACGGGAAAACGGGCGCGATCTCGGTCGGCCGCCCACCAGCGTAGCTGTGGGTACCAATCAGCTCATGTGTGTGCAGGTCTATGGTTACGCGAGTCTGGACAGCGTGGGGCGGAGGGCCTCCCGCAGATTCCACGTTGCCCAGGAATGCCTTGGCGCCCGGCGTCACGCAACACCACCGCTCGAGGGGCTCACTCCTTCGGGCGGCAGCTGCGCACATCCACTGACCCAGCGCCTCTTTGCCTGATAGGGTCAAGTATGGTATCTTGCCCTCAACGGCTAGGTCCACTCTTTGGCCGTTGGGCAACAGTCGGTAGGGCCTTTGGCCGGCTGGCCAAAAGAAACTAAAGCCGTGATCCATGCACCGCTCTCCTACCGAGATCACGCACGGGGTCTCCGGCATGACTAGAGCGTTAAAACTACCACCCTTAAATTTGGGACACGCGATGCGAACTGAACCGAGGGCCTTGGATTCTCCCCCGGCAATGTTCAGAGTGATCGATTGCGGAAGCTTTCCTATCAATATCATTGCACCTGCGCTCCTTATATATTTCTCCGCAATTAGGTTGTACCCGCACCCGGTATCTATGATGAAGCTCAATGCCCCCAGATACGCAGCGTCTTTGTCAGTGCATCCAGCAGCAGCTGAGCCACGCGGGCTCTCTTCCCCTCTTCGTCTTTCAACCAGAGATGCCAGACGTGATCTTGCAGGTCTGATGCTCTGATCAAAGCCTCTGCGACAGACGCCCTCGACTGGATCGACATCTGTCGGCGCATCTCTCCTGGGAACCTCCATCTATCTTTGCTACTCGAAGGCAACTCTTTCACGTCGTGGCGACGCGCCTTTCTCCAAGTGATAGTCGGCTCCTCAGTGGAGGGGCGAAAACGGAGGCGGAGATTGCGTCGGTTGCTGTCCCGATGTCGCATGCCACTTTTACTAAGGGGAACGCTCCAGCACCTTTCGATCGCGCCCCGAGAAAGAGGGCGCAGGAAATTCGCAAGGACATTGACGAGACTCTCGACCTGTTTCCTGTCGTCCTGTTGAATTTCGCCTTTGGAGGTATCCCAATAGTCTCCTCCATCGGCGCTAGAGGCAATAGCCAAAAAAATAGTGCTGTTTTGTTTTTGCCCAGGAAGGCCCCGAAATAATGGGGCGGGGCACGCGACGGCACCCAAGCTGATTGAATCAGTGGGTCTCTTCCATCCCCCCCCGTTTTCTGCTCAGCTGACGCGGGCTTCGCCACGTCTGTCGAACGAGGACGACCAGGAAGAAGACCATTATCAAAACTATGTTTGTCATTCCTCCAGCACTGACGGCTGGGCCGCCAGTGTGGAGCCAGTGTCACGTAATTGGATGACCTGGGGTGGTCTTGGCGAACCAGCATTCTTTCCCGCGTGAGCACTTTCCCGTATCTCTGTAAGAGCGACAGACCATATCTTTGCCTTTGCCACCGCCTTTATTATTCCCTCCATCCTTTTTGCGTTTGTCGGAGTCAGCACTAGTGGCTCGTGAGCCACCATTACTTCCCGTCGAAGAGATATTGGCAGCAGCAGCATTGGCCTGTTTGGATGTGCGCTCATATCCCAAATATTATCCAGCGTCAAGTTTCGCTTGTTCCCATTTGTCACGCTTCAGCTTCTCAGCATCGGTTAGTTTTCTATGGGCCTTGTGGCACCCGTCCTCGGGTCCTCGACAATTCGCGGGGTCTCGGGAGTATGCGTAACACGGAATATTACTGTCTTTCCCACGCGACTGACTTCTATTCTTCTGCTGTCCTCCTTTCCCTCGGTTTCCAATCGGGGTCTGGGATCGTCCCTGCCCCTTTCGGCCCCTGTCCTTCGATCTGCCTCTCGGGTTCTTATCCTGTGCAGGGGCAGCACTGGACTTTCGCCCCGCGCTCGGCTGAGCCGGCGCGGCGTTCTTGGGCTTCTTGTGATTGAAGGGGCAGCCTTTTCCTGCGCACGGGCAAAGTTCGCCTTTAGTAACGTATCTGCAGGTGGTTTCACCTTTAGTTTTCCCGCTTTTCATGACGTCCGAGGATTGCCCCAACTTAGTGGCAATCTCTGCCGGGGCGGCTTTGTTGCCTGCATTCCTCCGATTGTCGTTGCCTCCGCCGAATCGTGCTTGTCGGGCGCGTTGGTTTAAGGTTCCCTCATGCACGCCGATATTCCATTCTTATTTTTCTCGCAGCATCATTTCTTAAATCTGCTGCATTAGCCACTCGTAAGTTTTGACGCCTTGTCCCGGAATGTCTCTTGACAAGTCATATAACTTGCATGCAAAATTCAGTTTGTTCGGACTTCTGCATTCCTCAAGAAAATGTGCATGAATCGAGGCCCTCATCTCATCGGACGGAGGCTTTGCGCCATAAAGCGGTTGATATACGTATGTCCATTCATTGTAGAAATGATACAGGTCAGCATCAGGCTTGTGCGGGTCTATCTTTACTTTAAAGAGGTCACGCGAAATGCGATGTTGTCCCAACTCCGACCTTACCGAGCACCAGTGACAAATCGCCCGCACCATCTCGCGTTCAGCCTCAAACGTTTTCCTGGCTTCGACCACAGATTCAATTAATTCTTCTCTGTCCATCCGAGCCCTTTCAGCCAGATTCGCCTCAGTAGTCAGAAGCTCTCTCTGAGTGTTAGCCTCTGCTAGCCTGGCCTGGTCTTGAATATACTGCAAGAAGAGATACGTGCAGTTGTGTTCGTCCATTGGGTAGCACTCCGCGCATAGCCATTGCATGTTACACTTGTTACAAACGTCCGAGCAGTTCCTGCGCGCTGGGTTCCTACATGCGCCTTCGGGCTTGTTGGCCTTGCCTGGGCATCTGTTCTCCGCCTGAGACGCACAGCCAGGATTCGGATTCCAACATGCCTCCATCGTAGAGACTGTACTGTTGCTTCTAGAGGTAGACCTCGCCCCTGATCTTGGTATGTTGGGTCTTCCCCTGCACGAAGCGTTCGACCTTGGGCGAGCAAAAGTACTTTCTGGTGGTTTGGGCGCATTTAGGAGCTCCTCATCCTTCTCGTCTCGTTTGATTAGCTGAGAATATATTTACGGTCGCTCCCCCCCCCCCCCCCCCCCCCCCCTCCCCGGCGCACCCCAAACCACCCACGACCACAAATCCATCATTAATCGTTTGCTCCTGCTGCTGCTCCTCCTCCTCCTCCTCCTCTTCCTCCTTTCCCTCCTCCTGCTTCTCTGCTTCTTCCTCTGTTTCCTCTCTTTTCTTTCTCCTCCTCCTCTCATCCTCCTCCTGCTGCTCCTAGTCCTCCTCCTCCTTATGAGAAACCTTACAAAAGGGGCTGCTCTCTGAGGAAACCATATGAAAACACAGATATTCCTGATATATTTGAATGCTTTGGCAAGGAAACCATATGGAAACACACATATTCCTGATATTGTTTATGGTTTTCGTTAGGAAACCATGTGAAAACACAGATATTCCTGATATTTGTTGGCTTTCTGGAAAAAGGGCGCCCCTCCCCCTGCTCCCTCCCCAGGTCCACGCCCCTCAGGGACAATGCGCCAGGCAGGAACACATGTGAAAACACAACTATTCCTAATATTTTGAAATGTTGTCGCACAGAAACCTTTTGAAAACACAAATATTCTTGATATTTTTTGATGGTTTTCATACGGAAACCATGTGAAAACACAGATAGTCCTGATATGTTTGGTGGTTTTCGTTAGGAAACCCTGTGAAAAAATATAAAAAAAAAACATATTCCTGATATTCTGTGGTTTTCTTGACACGGGCGCGCTGCAAAGGCTGGTGGCGCAAGAGGAAGAGGGGCGCCCGTCTCCTGAAAACCACCAAATATCAGGACTATCTGTGTGTTTCACATGGCTTCCTAACGAAAACCATTAAACATATCAGGAATATCTGTGTTTTCACATGGTTTCCTTATGAAAACCATCAAACATATCAAGAATATATGTGTTTTTATGTGGTTTTCTTGTCAAAAACTTCAAACATATCAAGAATACCTGCGTTTTCATAAGAGTTCCTTTACGAAAACGATTAAAACTATCAGGCGCGTGTGTGTGTGTGTGCGTGCGTGCGTGCGTGCGTGTGTGTGTATGTGTGTATGTGTGTGTGTGTGTGTGTGTGCGTGTGTGTGTGTGTGTGCGTGTGTGTGTGTGCGTGTGTGCGTGCGTGTGTGCGCGTGTGCGTGTGTTACAAGGCTTCCTCACGACAGCGGCCGCAGCATGGACGGGACTTGTGTTTTCACAAGGTGTCCTTGCCAACGCCTTATGGACCCTCTGTGTCTAGCTTTGGGCAGCAGACCTTGCTCAGCCGATCGGGAGACGTGGGCAGCAAACGGTGAGGAAAGGAAGAACAAGTTCACAAAGAATATGAGGGTGACGACGACGTGGCGACAACGTTTTCTGGAAGGTAGCGTTTGTGGTTGCTGCTGTGACTCCCTCGTCTTTGGCATAGTCGGGGCAGCCAGTGCACAATCGATCAGCATTTATAATATCGAGGGGCAGCGTTGGCCGCTGGCTGCCCCCCGCCGAAGCGGCCGCCCGCTCATTCCGACGCATCGGCATTCATTCCGCCGCCCAGGCCGAGCGGATCGCCGTTGTCTGCATCGGCGAGCGCAGCGGCGAGGTCCTGGCTACTGGGCGCGGCGGCGGCGCCGCGGGCCTCTTCGGGCGAGCTCGAGAGGTCGATCTCGACCTCCGGGATGCTCCCGAACGACCTCGCCCAGCAGATGCGCTTGGGCAAGGGCGGGAGGGGCTCGCGGGCCGCCGACGAACTACTGCCGCCCTCGGCGCCGTCAGGCGGCTGCTCCTCCTTGACCGAGAGAGGCAGGGGCACGGAACCCTTGTCCAGCAGCGCCTTCATGAAGCGGAGCTGCTTGTCCCTCAGCGAGTTGTATTCCTCGGCGTCCCGCATCGCGCCGTTGTGGATGTAGTCGTAGAGAATGTTCCCCGCTGCCTTGGTAATGTAGTGGCCAACCTTCGGGGCCCTCGTCACGTCCGAGTCCAAACCCGCCAAGCGCTCGAACGCGCCATTGGGGGTGTTCACGACCGCGGAGGACCGCTTCAAGAGGGCCATGACGTTCGCTTTGGACATGTCCTTGGGGAACGTGCGCTTGAGCATGTCGAAGAAGTACTGGTTTCGCTTCTGCTTGGCCTCAGCTGGCGACAAGATGCACAGACCGCGCCACGCGTCCATGGTGGGGACAGCCGTCTCGTCGTACATGTTCTCCGCGGCGAAGCGCGCCTGACCCCGAACGAACTTGGCAGCCCCCCACCGCTCCCTCGTCATCGCCTGGAACTGGCCGACGCCCAAGAAAGCCTTCAACGTCTTCGGGCGCTGCTCGAACAAGTCGCCGTCATCAAAGACGCACGGGCAGTGCTTCGTGCCCTCTTCGGCCCTGAAGAAATCCAGGTCTGGCCCCTCTCTGAACGAGGCCAAGCCGCGGTCCCCCCAGCTTGTCTGCGTAGTAGTCGCCCATGGCGAATGCCAGCGTCTCCAGGTGCGGCGTCTCCCCCTCGCCAGGCTCGCCGACCATGAGGCAGGAGTGGCTCTCGAAAGTAGGCACGATGCGCTTCGCGCGCTCGACGCCCTCGCCCCCTGTGTCGAAGATGAAGATGGGGTGGTGCGTGATCTTTTTCGCCTGAATGCCCTGGTCCTTAATGTGCGAGAGAACCTCCTTAATCTTCCCCTCTTTCCAGCTGTGGATGGGGCTCTGCGGGTCGTTCAGCTGGAAGTCGATCCACACCATCTGTTCGCAATCGAAGTTGCCGCGCGGGGCGTTGTCCTTAATGAACTGGTACTGGGATGCGATCATGTCCTGGGGAAGGCACTTCTTCTTCTTCTCCTTTTTCGCCCTTCTCCTGCGGGGGTAGGTGGTAACGGAAGTGCGTGCCACCGAGCCGATCCATCATGTAGACCAAGACTTTCCACGGCGTCTTGACGTCCGCTCCCTTGCCCCAAGATAGCGTGTACAACACTTCATTCTCACGCAGGAGGCGGTTCTCGACGTCGACCAACGGCTGCGGGCCCGAGAACAGAAAGTACTTGATGATGTCTGTCCCGTCGCCGTCGCCAGCGGGCACCAGTGCCAACTGCATCGTGTAAAGGGCTTCCCAGTTTGTTCTGGGGCGCAATAGCTCTGGCAGACCATTGTAGTCGTTGACCGCCATGGCCTCCCGCACCGCGGCCATGTCGATGTCCCCCTGGTAGTTCAAGACAACGGCAAAGGCATGCTTCATCTTCTTGCAACCTTCAGACGGCATGAGGGGGAGATCCCCTACAGAGTAGAGAGCTGGGGGATCGTCCTGGAATTCCTCTGGGTGCAACGCCGTCTGGTACATCGGGACGGCCGAGCCGTGGCCGCGGACCTTTTCGAATACCTGCTGGACCTTCTCGCCGTCCGCCCCCTCGACCTCCAAGTGCGCCCTCAGGGACTTCATTCCGAGGGCGGGGAGGTTGGTCATGAGCAGAGATATACCAGGGGCTTGTGCGCCTGCGAATGTATTCGGACACCCTGTGCAAGCCTGATCAATAGCGGCGGCAGGACGCAGCGGGGGCGGGGGTAACCGCAGGGGGGCGGGGGCTGAATCAACGACGACGACGCGACGACGGCGACGCGATGACGACGGCGACGCTCTCCTGCCCTCCGAACGTTTTAGTTTCTGCGTGGCCTCCGCTCAGACATGGTCAGCAATGCATGTACATGTTAAAAAGCTACGCGATGGTTTGATTTCGCTGTTCAGCGTCCCTCCGAACCCCATCGGCGATGCCGAGCGGCAGCCCCGATGACTCCGCCGCGTCGTGAGCTTCGTCTGCAAGCCGCCCGCACGGGAGCGAGGGCGACTTGCTGAAAGAGCAGACGCGGTCGGCGCCAGGCGGGGTTACCTGGGCGTAGGAGGCGAACGTGCGCGGCCCCAGCGTTTGGCCAGTGCCATCCAGAGCTCAGGCACGGTGCGCGCGCACTCCTGACCGACCGCAGGAGTGACTGCGCTCCGCCCCAAGGCCCAAGAAGGCACTGGCCAACGCGGCGGCGGCGCATGGATGCCCCCCGGGCCACCTTGGCCACGTGCGCGCAAGCCGCGCGCGCGAAAGAACACGCGGGGTTGCCCCAGCACTCCCAGCACTGGTTCACCTGAGGAGCCATTGATCTGCGATCGCACCAGGGCCGATCGATCAAGCCTGAACGGGCCGAGCGATTGTCTCCGAACGGCGAGCTGGAGGTCTTTGCGACCGAGGTGATCGCGGTCGCGGCCGCGGTCAATGGCGGGGTCACTTCCGAGCCCGCGGCCGACGCGGGCCACGGGTAGTGATCGTCCGCGCACTCCTCGTTCCAGTTGGCAACGCCCGAAAGGCGGTACAGGAATGCCATGGCGGCTGCCAGGCAAACTAGCACGCGCACGCTCGGACCAGAATGCCAACTCTGCGCGCCGCGCTGCTGCGAGGCGAGCTGGCGACTGCTCCTGCGAAATGCTACGCTGCATTCGCCATGAACAAATCATCGCATGGCGCTTCATTCTGCTTGACAGCGCCGACATGCAAGACACTCGATCACAAAACAGCATGCTTTACAGACAATAAGGAAAGGAGATCATGTCCGCACTGAACGGGAGAAAACGGGTCCTGTTGGTCGATCGGCCTCGAGGTGCCGTGCCAGCGCAGCAGCCAATTGACGCGGGCGCTGCGGGCCGCCGCAGTCGGCTTCGCCCTGGCAGCGAGGCAGCGGCCGAAGCAGGCCGAGCGGAGGGTGTTGCTACCAAGTCGAACGAGGCCCCGAGCGACGTGCCCGCGCGACCATCCACGCGAGCCAATCAGCGCGTGCACAGCAGTGCACGTCCATTGCGCACGCCAGCGAGCACGCGGCGCGCATGGTGCACGCGCACCTTGTGCGCGCTGTGTGCGCGAAGAGTTCACGCGTAGTAGTAGTGATAGTAGTAGTAGTAGTAGTAGTAGTAGTAGTAGTAGTAGTAGTAGTAGTAGTAGTAGTAGTAGTAGTCGTAGTAGTAGTAGTGGTAGTAGTACAGGGTGTAGTGAAAGTAGTTGTGTTCGTCGTAGCAGTAGTAGTGAAAAAAGTAGTAGTAGTTATAGTAGAAGTAGTCGTCGTAGCAGTAACACCATGCGCACGCGGTGTGCACACCGTGCGCAGACGGTGTGCACACCGTGCGCAGACGGTGTGCACACCGTGCGCACGCGGTGTGCACACCGTGCGCAGACGGTGTGCACACCGTGCGCACGCGGTGTGCACACCGCGCGCAGACGGTGTGCACACCGTGTGCAAACGCACACCGTGCGCATGCGGTGTGCGCACCGTCTGCACACGGCGCGCACACCGTGTAGGCGGTGTGCACACCGTGTGCAGACGGTGTGCACGCCCGACTCATGGTGTACACGCCGCCTACTCATGGTGTGCACACGGCGTGCACACCGCGCGCGCACGCGGTGTGCACACCGTGCGCAAACGGTGTGCACACCGCGCAGACGGTGTGCACCGCGCGCAGACGGTGTGATCCGTGTGCAAACGGTGTGCACACCGTGCGCATGCGGTGTGCACACCGTCTGCAACACGGCGTGCACACCGTGCAGGCGGTGTACACACCGTGTGCAGACGGTGTGCACGCCGCAGACTCATGGTGTACAGGCCGTCTACTCACGGTGTGCGCACGGCGTGCACACCGTGCGCACGCGGTGTGCACACCGTGCGAAGACGGTGTGCACACCGTGCACAGACGGCGTGCACACCGTGCGCACGCGGTGTGCACACCGTGCGAAGACGGTGTGCACACCGTGCGCAGACGGTGCGAACACCGTGCGCACGCGGTGTGCACACCGTGCGCAGACGGTGTGCACACCGTGCGCAGGCGGTGCACACCGCGCGCAGACGGTGTGCACACCGTGTGCAAACGGTGTGCACACCGCGTGCAAACGATGTGCACACCGCCGACTCATGGTGCACACGCCGTCTGTTCATGTTGTGCACACGGTGTGCACACCGCCTGCACACGGCGTGCACACCGCGTGCGCACGGTGTGCACACCGCGTGCGCGCGGTGTGCACACTGCTACAGATGGTGTGCACACTGTCGACTCATGGCGTGAACACTATGCGCAAACGGTGCGCACACGGTGCGCACGCGCACGCGGTGTGCACAAGGTGTGCACGCCGTGTGCGGACGGTGTGCACACCTCGTGCGCAAGGTGTGCACGCCGTTTACAGACAGTGTGCACACCGTGTGCAGGCGGTGTGCACACCGTCTACACGTGGTGTGCACACCGTCTACAAGTGGCGTGCACACCGTGCACGGACCAGACGGCGTGCACACCGCCGGCCCACGGTGCACGCGCCATCTGATCATGGCGCGCCTGCTGTTTTACCGTGTTTAAATTTGTTGCTACAAAATATGGGAACTTATGTTTTGTGGTGCATGTGTTTGTGCGCGCGCGTGTGAGTATGTGTGTTATACTGTTTGGTTATCGCTAGTTTTTGGCTGCGTTTTCGTTAAGTTTGCCCTCCCTCCCTTGTTTCCTCGCGCTGCTTTCTTTGTTTGTAAAGCCTGTTCGTGCCGCTGTCTTGGGGCCTTGTCGTTAGCGGCGCAGCGTCGTCTTCCCCCTTTGGGGTGGCGCCAGCGCGTGTGTGCGGCGAGGTAACTCTCAGAAGCGGAGCACCTTCCGCAGCTTCTCCCACTCGGCCAGGGGCGGCAGCGGGGTCGTGTCCTCGGAGGCCGCGTGTTTTTCTTTTACGCGACGACGACGACGACGACCACGACGACGACCGCGACGACCGTGGACACGACGACAAAAGCGACGACGACGACGACGCCCGCGACCACGACGACGACAAACGCGACGACGGCGAGCACGAACGCGACGACGACGACGCCCGCGACCACGACGACGACGAACACGACGACGACGACGACAAACACGGCGACGACGACGCCCACGACCGCGACGACGGCGGCGACGACGACGACGACGGCGACGGCGACGACGACGACGACGACGGCGACGACCACGACGACGACGACGACGACGACGACAACGACGACGACGACTACGACCGCGACGACGTCCGCGACGGCGAATACGGCAAAAGCAACAACGGCGGCGACGACGACGGCGGCGACGACCACGACGACCGTGGACACTACGACAGCACGACCGACGCGACCACCGCGCCCACCACCACGACCACCACCGCGACCGCCACCACCACCACGATCGCCACCGCCGCCGCGGCCACCACGACAACCACGAGCACGACGCTATCAAAAATAAGTTTTTTTATTATCAAAAAGCGACAAAAACAACAAAAGCGACAATCAATAACAAAAAAAAAAAACGTCCTCGTCTTGGCGGCTCTCGCACTGGGAAGGCTTGAAGCGCCTGCTCACCACCGCGTCGGTGGAGTACGCCGAGACGAAGCTGGACACTGTGACGAATTCGTAGACCTCTTCGTCCGAGCCCCACGAGTTCAGGCGCGCCAACGTGCCGTCCAGGCACCAACGCACGCCTGCCATGGCGTGCGTTCCCGTCGAAGTTGGCGGTACTCTGGCCACGCTGACGATGACGTACAGGCCGCGGCACTTGTCCACGAGCTTGCACGCTTCGTCAAAGTTCCGCGTGACCTCTCTCGCGTACGATCTGAAGTAGCGGATGGTCTGCTTCTTCCGCACGCAGAACCGCCCCAATTTCTCGGCCATGCTATCTGGCCAACGCGCCTTTCACGGGAACAACACAAAAACGCACGCGACAACCAATTGTTTCAGAATAGAAACCACGCTACAAAACAAATCTAAAACATGTTTTGAAACTTTTTAACCATTAATTGGTAGTCGCATGCTTTTTGTGTTTAACGAACCTAGAAACCTTTGGCGGGAGGCCGTTCGCCATCCAGGAGTCAAAGATCTCCTTGGACTCCGCGGTGGTGTTGAACTTGATCCTCAAGACGTGGGCGGAAGTTGTGGCCAGGGCGTACTCCGAGCAAAGCCCGAAGCCGCCCTGGTCCAACACGTCCGCGAGGAGCCTTCGCTGCGGTTCTGTCGTTTTCTGCTGCGTCTCTCTAGGCTCCTCCCCTGGCTTCTCCTTCGCCTCCTCCTCCTCCTCCTTCAGCTCTGGCGCGTCCTCCTGCTTTGGCTGCTGGTACTCCTTGTTCTTCTGGATGAGGGCCTGTTGTGTGTGTGTGTTGTTTTTTGTGTTGTTTAAAAATAATTAAACAATTTTACATAGGAACCTGATATGCGTGCCGCACAGGCTCCGTAACAATGGACAAGGCGTGCTCGACGTCGTCGCGGCCGGACAGGCCCATGATCTTCTTCACCACGGCGCCTCTCTGAGGGCCTGTAAGGACGCCAGCGTCCGCGCAGGCGCAAATGCAACACTTTTCATTTGGCTGTGCGTTTCCTCTGTTTTTTTCGCCCTGTTTGTTGATCGCGCCGAACTTGCAATCCAGATTGATGCACAAGGATGGCATGTTAAAAACAACAGCAACAAACAAACAAATACGTTAGCGTATGCTTGGCAACGGCTTGAGCACAATACGTTCACTACATGATGAAAGTGAGCGTGAGGACGCTGATGAAATCTAGTGTTCGTCATCATCAAAATCATCATCATTGCAATTGTCATCGTTGCCATCGCCATCACCTTAATCGCAATCGTCATCAGAACCATCCCCATCATCATCATCATCATCATCATCGTCGTCGTCCTCAGCCCCATCATCGTCATCATCATCATCATCATCATCATCATCATCAACGCACTCGTCATCATCAACTCCAGGAGGATCCAAGAGGCCTCCAAGAAGCTCAAGAGGCGCCCAAGAGGCGCCCAAGAGGCCCCCAGAGGCCCCCAGACTGCCCCTAAGAGGCTTCAGAACTGCTCTCAACAGATCCCCGAGATGCCTCCCACCATATCCCAACGAACATCCAAGAGGCCTCAGGTGCCTTCTCGAACAATCGCCATCGAACATGCTGAGCCTGATGAGGGGAGGAGCGTGAGGGAGCCAGGAGGAGGAAGAGAAAGATGGTCGTTGGGGTGCGCTGGGGGGGGGGGGCGAGTATATATATATATATATATATATATATATATATATATATTGTTGTCCGACCATTTCTTCGTCTTCAACAACAGCCAGAATGGTGGGTTGCCACTCACCTGAGGTGGTGGCGTTACGGAAGAAGCCTTCTTTTAATGGCGAGACGTTTAGCTCATAGTCCTCATTCCGTTGTTTCTTGAGGTTAGGCGCAGGAGTTCGCCCGGTGGACTCCCTCTCATGCTTCGTTTGAGTCTCCGTCCTGTCCGCCTGAGGCGTCAGGATACTAGTGTCCTCAGCGGATCCATCTGGATACCAGCTTTTGTCACGAGCAGGGATGTCCTCATCCAGCATCACGGACAACGCTCGGCTCAGGGAAATATCATTGTTGACACTATCAAAATTTTCTTCCATGGAATATATTTTCGTGGTCTTTGTCCAATGGATCGTCGCTATCCTGACCGAATTGTCCGTTAAGTGCTATAGGGGTTGGGGCAATAATGTGCATACCCACCCAATCTACGGGGATGTCAGGATACGCGCTCGGATTCCCTTGGGTTTCTCCTGGCCGGCTGGCTTCGCCAGCGGCAATGGCGGTAGTCTGTGGAGCATTCTGAATGGGACTTATCGACTCCGTCGAGTTGGCACTTAACCTGGAAGAGAATGCACCTCTTCTGGGCCTTGTCGTGACGCCTTCTCGCCCGTGAGGGTCAGGGGTTTGCTCACGATCACCTATCGGAGCCTCTACTGTGGGCATGTCTACCGACATTTCGGTTATCCCATCAGTACTTCTCCCCCTGGTGACCCGATCGGCGACTGTCGAAGGAGGGATTCGGTCTTGAATAAGACCGATTGTATCTGTTTCGTGTCCATCATGTTGTTCAACGCGCCAATCTGCGCTTCTCGAGATATTGGACACGATGTTAGTCTTATCATAGCTCTCTCCCGCAGCGACTGAATCGCGGGGCACGACTTGAAGATCCCCTTTTGTATCTGATGGCCCCGCGTCGACTGAGTCGCGCGCTTCGGCTGATAACCAACCTTTCCTCTGAGAATCGGGGTCAGATGACAAAGGAAATAATATCTCATGTTCACTTTGCTCAGGGAGAGCGGAGGCGAGATGAGACATTGATAAGACAGATATCAGTTAAGCTAAACCACTCGATCAGGAATAGGAAGGGAGGAGGAAGGCCGAGGACGGACGACGACGGATCGCCCGCGCCCCCAGCGCGCTCCTTTCTCTCCTGCCAGCCGAATTCGGCTGGTTTGAGCAGTAACACAGCTGCAGAAACGCAGCGTCAGTACATGCGGACAGTTCGTCGCATGCAATCTAAGTTATCTTCTAATTGAGTATTAGGCGGAGAGGAGCATATTTACTGGAGGAGGATGGAGGAGGGTGGAAGAGGATTGAAGAGGGAGGAAGAAGATACGGGAGGAGGGCGGCCGCCATTTTCGCAACCGCCGCCGCGCGCAGGGCGCAACCAACGGCTCACGCGGCTTCCGCGCCGGCCAGCGGCGAGGTAGCTGCGCCCGCCGGATAAGCCGCGGGATGCCTCCGTTGCTCGTCGGCCGCCGCGACAGCCCCGTCTCCGCCCCACCAGTCCTCGGAGAGAATCGTCACTGCCGTCGCCGCGGGCGGGAGAAGCCGGTACCCGCTCTGGCAGAACCGTTCCCGCAAGGACCGCTCCGACAGAACCACTCCGACAGCAGAAACCCGCTCCAGCAGAAACCCGCTTCGGCAGAAGCCCGCTCTGGCAGAGACCGCTCGCTCCGGCAGAGACCGCTCCGGCAGACGCTCGCTTTGGCAGAAGCTTGCTTCGACAGTAGCGTTTCTTCTCTCAAGTGATTGCTGCTGGTCTCCCTCCGGCTACTCTCCCTCATTCCTCACGCTGCTTCTCCTCTTCCCTCTTGTCCTCCTTCCGCCCTCCCTCATCCCTCGTCTCTGCGACTTCCCCTCATCTCCTTCATTCCTCAAACTCTCCTCCATCATCCCTCATCCCTCCCTCTCTCTCATCCCTAGCTTCCTCATCCCTCATCCCTCCCTCCCTCTTTCCTCATTTCCAACCATCCTGTGGTGTTGGGTCCTCGTTTTGAAGAGACAGCGCCCCGCGTTCCTTCCTCATCCCGCTTCTCCCTCCCCCTCCTCCCTCCTACCCCTCATTGCCTCTGCTCTCGGCACACCCCTCACACGTTTCGTAGCCTCATAGGGAGCTCCACCGAATGTCCCAGTGGGGGTGCCCGCATGCGTCCCCCACGCCCAGGACAGCGTTTCGTGGCCCAATGGGGAGCTCCACCGAAGGCCCCAGTGGGGGTGCCCGCATGCGTCCCCCACGCCCAGGACAGCGCTTCGTGGCGGGAGTTCCACCGAAGGCCCCAGTGGGGGTGCCCGCTTGCGTCCCACACGCCCAGGACAGCGCTTCGTGGCCCCATAGGGAGTTCCACCGAAGGTCCCAGTGGGGGTGCCCGCGTGCGTCCCCCACGCCCAGGACCGCGCTTCGTGGCCCCATAGGGAGTTCCACTGAAGGCCCCAGTGGGGGTGCCCGCATGCATCCCCCACGCCCAGGACAGCGCTTCGTAGCCCCATAGGGAGCTCCACCGAAGGCCCCAGTGGGGGTGCCCGCATGCGTCCCCCACGCCCAGGACAGCGCTTCGTAGCCCCAATAGGGGGCTCCACCGAAGGCCCCAGTGGGGGTGCCCGCATGCGTCCCCCACGCCAGGACAGTGTTTCGTGGCCCCATAGGGAGCTCCACCGAAGGCCCCAGTGGGGGTGCCCGCATGCGTCCCCCACGCCCAGGACAGCGTTTCGTAGCCCCATAGGGGGCTCCACCGAAGGCCCCAGTGGGGGTGCCCGCATGCGTCCCCCACGCCCAGGACAATGTTTCGTGGCCCCATAGGGAGCTCCACCGAAGGCCCCAGTGGGGGTGCCCGCATGCGTCCCCCACGCCCAGGACAGCGTTTCGTGGCCCCATAGGGAGCTCCACCGAAGGCCCCAATGGGGGGCGGCCGCATGCGTCTCCCCCACCCAGGACAACGTTTCGTAGCCCCATAGGGAGCCCCACCGGAGTCCCAGTGGCACAGTTCGCATGCGTCTCCCCCGCGCAGGACAGCGTTTCTTGGCCCATAGAGAGTACCACCGAATGCGATACTCACAACGACGGTATTCACAACTGCATATGGTTGGGTCCTTCGCCAGGCTAATTATTTTCTTCCTCATCCCTGGTATTTCCCCTCATCCCTCCTTCCCGCTCTTCCTGTCTCCCTTCCGCTGTCGCAGTCGCCCTCGTCGTCGTCGTCGTCGTCGTCGTCGTCGTCGTCGTCGTCGTCGTCGTCGTCGTCGTCGTCGTCGTCGCCGTAGCCGCCGTCGTAGTCGCCGTCCGCCCACCCGACCGGTCCGTGAGGGGGCCGTTCGGAACCGCCCGCCCGACCCGTTGCAACCCGCCTGTCAAGGTCTGTTCTTTACGATCAGACCCGCGTGTTGAGGCTTACGCGTGCTCAAACGAGTGCACACCACACTTTAAAATGTCCCACCCGCTCGACCCGCCCGTTAGGGTCCGCCCGCACGACCCGACCCGCCGGGCAGGGTGCGCCCGTACCCGACCCGCCCGTTTGGGCACACGCGTGCTCACTCGAGCGCGCACCATACATTAATGTCCCGCCCGCAGTGCGCGACCCGCCCGTTAAGGCCGCCCGCCCGACCCGACCCGCCCTTTACGGTGCGCCCGCCCGACTCGACCTGCCCGCGTGGGTTCGCGCGTGCTCTCTCGAACCTGCACCGCTCAGTAATGTTCCGCCCGCCCGTTAGGGTCCGCCCGCCTGACCCGACCCGTCCGTTACTTTGCGCCTGCCCGACCATGCCCGACCCGACCCGCTCGGTAGGGCTCACGCGTGCTCACCCGAATGCGCCCGACCCGACGCGCCCATCAGGGTCCGCCCGCCCGACCCGACCCGCCCTCTAGGGTGCGCCCGCCCAACCCGACCCGCCCGTTAGGGTTCACGCGTGCTCACCCCAATGCGCGCCACATTTTAGTGCCCCGCCCGCCCGAACCGACCCGCCCATTTATGTCCGACCGCCCGACTTGGCTGGCCCTTTAGGGTCCCGTCTCCCACTCGACCTGCCCGTTTGGGTTCGCGCGTGTTCACTCGAGTGTGCACCACGCTTTAATGCCCCGCCCATCCGACGGGACCCGCCCGTCAAGGTCGACCCGCCCGTTAGGGTCCGACCCGCCCTCAAGAGTGCGCCAGCCCGGCCCGACCCGTCCGTTAGGGTTCACGCGTGGTTATTTCGGCGCGCACCACATTTTGTTGTCCCGCCCGCCCGACCCGACCTGCCAATTAAGACCCACCCGCCCGACCCGACCCGCCGGGTAGGGTGCGCCCGCCTGACCCGACCCACCCGTTAGGGTTCACGCGTGCTCACCCCAATGCGCGCCACGCATTAATGTCCCGCCCGCTGGGCTCGACCTCCCCATCAAGGTCCGCCGCACGACCCGACCCGCCTGGTAAGGTCACGCCTACCACCCGCCCGTTTGGGCTCGCGCGTGCTCACCCGAGCGCGCACAACACTTCAATGCCCCGTCCGCCCGACCCAACTCGCCCTATAGAGTCCGCCCGCCCGACCCGACTCGCCTTCTTGGGTGCGCCAGCCCGACCCGACCCGCCCGTTAGGGTCCACGCGTGGTTACTTCAGTGTGCGCCACACTTTAGTGTCCCGCCCGACCCGACCCGACCCGCCCGTATTTGGGTCCGCCTGCCCGACCCGACTCGCCCGTTAGCGTCCCGCCTCCCATTCGACCCGCCCGTTTGACTTCGCGCGTGCTCACTCGAATGTGCACCACCCTTTCATGCCCCGCCCGCCCGACCCGATCCGCTCATCAGGGTCCGCCCGCCCGACCCGACCCGCCCTAGGGTGCGCCCGCCCAACCCAACCTGCCCGTTAGGGTCCACGCGTGGTCATTTCAGTGTGCACCAATGTCCCGCCCGCCCCACCCGATCCGCCCGCTGAGGTCCGCCAGCCCGATTCTGCGGTCGAGTGCTGGGTGCGGTGGGTTCGGGCACGAGTCAACGACGTTGGGCGTGCTTCGCTTTCGGCTCGCCGCGGTTGCGTCTGTCACTTGTGCGAGACAGGAGCAATGCACCCGAGGATCGCCAAGCTCCGTCTGAAAGTGCGCCTGTGCTTTCTCCTTGCCTCCTCGTGCCTCCCTATCAGCTTCCGCCTCTCCTCCCCCCTCCTGCTCCTCCTCCTCCTTCTCCTCCTCCTCCTCCTCCTGCTCCTCCTCCTCCTCCTCCTCCTCTACGCACTTGCCTCCCCCCTGCCTTATGCCCCGGCGCCCAGGTCAGCAAACTCCCAGGCTCCCAAGCTTGCCGGCGCCTGGGCTTCCGGGCGAACGGTTCTGGGCGAACGGTCTCCCGGCGAACGTGCTTCCGGGGGAACGGTCTGGGGGCGAACGGGCTTCTGGGCGAGCAGTCTTCAAGGCGAGTAGTCGTCTGGGCGAGCGGTCAGGCGAGCGAGCTTCTGGGCGAGCGGGCTTCTGGGCGAGCAGTCTCCAGGCGAGCGGGGCTGCATCTCGCGGGCGGCGTCGTGCATCTCGCGGGCGGCGTCGTCCTGCTGCACCTCCTCATCCGTCTCCTGCCCCCTCCTTCCCTCTTCCTCCTTCTTCTCCTCTTCGCCTCCTGCTCATCTACTCCTCCCCCTCCTCGGCCACCGTGCCGTCGCTATCCGAGGGAGGAGACGAAAGTATGGACCACGAGGAGGAGGCAACTCCGCCCGGTATGTAGAACGACAGAGCTCGAGCTCTCTGCTGCTCTTGTAAAGTCTGTCTCCCAGCGCCAGTGCAGCCTACGATCAAGGTAAACACATCCAGGATACTTGAACGTAGACACAGCCCACGAGATGACTCCTTTTTTCTGTGTGCAGTATTTGCTTTGGTCTCCTGACCTCCAGAATCCATATGTTAGTTGCCCATCAATATGTTCTAGAATTCCTGTTTTCTTCTAGTAGCCCTGAGTGTTTTTTCTGTACATTGCGTTCATTGCTTTGTTACAGTATCCATCATTTTGGGTAGCTGGTATTTTTTGTTAGTGTGGTGAACCGTTTGTATATATTTTTCGTCCACGGACGTCAGGTTATTAAAAAAGGAAAAACTGCCCGAACGCCTGGATGTTGGAACCCACATAATCCTTAGGGCATCCTCGTGGTCCCTTGGGAAATCTGAAGGAATCAATATAAATTTGTTCGACATCCTTGGGATCTCCAAAGAATCCCAATGAATCCGCAAGACTCCTCGGCGGGATCTCTACGATTCCTTCGGAAAGCGCTGAGAAGTGGCAAACCATATTCAAGACATCCTGTGGGATCTATATGAATTCCTTAGGGCATTGTCGATCGTTGAATGTGCCCGGCACATGGGAACGCCTGACGGGGGGGGGTTGAACACATAGCTTTCGACTCGACACTCCGCGTGTCAACGTAAGGACGCGACACACATAGTGTTCTACTCTACTCCCACTCGTCACGTGGCAGCGGAGGGCGGCGGAAACCAATGACACTGTGCCCTACTCGTCATATGACGTCGTCTGGGGGGGGGCGAAAATATACTATTCAATTATATCCGGCACGGGCAACGCAGAGGGGGAATACACATCTTTCTACTCTCGTCATGTGGCAGATCAGGGGAGGGGGGGGGCGAAACACATACTGTTTTTTCTCTTCGCAACGTGCGAGGACAAAGGGAAGGCAACGACGACGAGAGCGACGACGACGACGAGGGCGACAACAACAACGATAATATCAACCACGACAGGTGCGACGAGGACGATGAAGAGGACGACGATGACGAGATCTACGACGTCGAGGTTGGAGAGGACGACGACGGAGATGACGACGACGGCGAGGCCGACGACAACGACGACGGCGACGACAATGGCGACAACAACGATGACGGCGGGGATGGCGACGACTGCGAAAACGACCCCCGCGGGCGGGGGCACCCGAATGGACGGATCGGGCGGGCGGGTCGGGCGGTCGGATCCTGACAAGCGGGTCGTGCGGGCGGGCCCTTACGGGTGGTTCGGGGGCGGACGACAATGACGACCACGACGACGTTAACGACAACGTTGACGACAAAAACAAAGACTACACGGACGACGATGACGAGAGCGACGGCAACGACGACGACGCCGACGAATACGACGAGGAAGGCGACGATGACGACGAGAGCGAACACGAAGGCGACGACAACGACGGCAACGGCGACAACGACGCCGACCACAACGGCGACGAGTCATATATGACATGGACGATGATTATGGCGACGACGACGTGACCGACACGGGCGACGGCGACGACGACGACAACCAGGATGACGGCAACGACGGCGACGACGACGACGACGGTGGTGAGGACGACGCAGGCGAGGAGTGCGACGATTGCCGACGATTATCCTGACGGGCGGGCTGGGAGGGCGCACCCCAACGGGCGGGTTGGGCGGGCGTGCCCCAACGGGCGGGTCGGGCGAGCGGGCCCTAACACGCGGGTCGGCGGGCGGACACCGACGGGCGGGTCGGGCCGGGCGAGACCGTCAAGTAGTGCATAACCCACCCAGCAGGACATCCACGAGGGCAACGACGACGACAGCGACAACAACGAGGACGAGGGCGACGACAACGACCACGACAATGCCGATTTCGACGAAGGCGACGATGACGACGACAACGACAAGAACGACGACGAAAACGACGACGACGACGCCGACGAGGACGACGACTACGATGACGACGACACGATGGCGACGACGACGTGACCGACACCAGCAACGACGACGAACGACAACAACGACGATGACGACTACAAGACGACGACAATGAACACAACGACGACGACGTTGACGACAATGATGAAGAGGACGACGACGAGAACGACGACGGAAATGACGACGACAACGCCGACGCCGAGGACGACGAATGAGACGAGGACAATGGCGAAGACGGCGACGACGACAAGGAGGACGACGAGATTGACGACGACGGGGACGAAGCCCGCAACGACAACGATGACGACGCCGATGGGAATAACAACGACCACGATATCGACAACACCGAGAGAGCACCAATGCCTGTCGCAAGCCAAAAGGGAGCTGTGGGCCCACCACCCTCGTAGAGCTTGAGGCAGGAATGTTAAACACGCCCACCGGCAGTCTAAAAGCCAGTGCCGCCAATTCTCGCGATAGAGAACAGTAGCTGGAGCCACCCGAAAAGCATTCAAACTTGCGCTACGTAGCCAACGAGAGGAACCACACTCGACGCATATTGCTTGGTGGCTTGGGCGATGGAAGCACTGCTGAGCCCAGTGCATCGGCGCCGTGCTTGCGCTTTGGCGATGGGTGCGCGGCGGCAAACTGGGTAGTAACTTGCAGCTGGCCCAATTACGATGCCAAGGTGGAGCAGCGTGTTGGTTATGTCCACATGAGCGAAGCCAGGCGCCAAGTACTCAGTTGCAGCGCGTACGCGGTTGCATAGCTCACCTGGGAATGCCATGAAGAGTGGGGCAAGCTTGCGCATGTGCATCTGCAAGAGGAGAGACGCAACGCATGATGCCTTCTGCGTGACGTCGTGGACAGTCTTGATGTGCTTCAGGGATTCAAGAACGCATCCACTGCCGTCAGCACACGCGCGAGCAATGCCCAGCCGAGGAGCTCCGAGTCTCGAGTGAGAACCTTGAAGGAAGCAGGGAGTTACCGCAGCGTAAATAAAGCCACTCAACGAGCATCTTTGAATTGTCCCCGACTCGATCCACCAATCATGTTTCGGGGGACAATCCGTCCTGACGGTTGCATGCAACGCGGTGCCCATCTGCTCCAGCATCGCCTCGAACGCTGGAGGCACTAGCGTCGCGCTGAAGACCATGCGCGCGCGCGTCCGGGAGAAGCGAGGGGTGGCCGCGCGAACGTCCAGAGCCATGGGCACTGGCATCTCGACGCTGGCTGTCGGGACATTCGAGTAGACGCGCGCGAGAGCGTTCAGCTCAAGGGCGTTGACCGCCCAGTCCCGACCAGGAGTGGGTCCTCTCTGAGATTGAAGCATCTGCTGCGGGAGCATCTTGCTGAACTGCGCCTTGACGCGCGAGGTGGTTATTCCTGCGCCCGCGTCGCGACGCCCGAGCGATCTCGCGTTGGGCGGCGATCGGGCGCGCCCAGATTCAGGCGAATCGTCGCCGTCACATCGCGAGGGGGGCCAGACCTGCAGCGCGTCGCTGGAGCCGCTGAAAAGCGCGCGCCCCCGCCGGATTCACGTCGGCGAATCAGCGATGACACCAAAACCCGATGGCGGAACTGCCCAAGCTGCGCGCGCGATCGCGTCGACGCCAAGTTCGGGCTGCTTGTCTCGCCGGCAGAGCGGCGGGAAAGGGCCGGCGATGGCGGTGGAGCAGCGCAAAAATCAAGTGGTCTCACGCGAATATCGACGCGCCTCTTCGCGCCGCCCAGGTCGCCGCCCTCCCCCGCGAAGACTGGGGCCGAATATTTTGCGGGGGCGTCGCCCATGTCGATCGCGTTGTAGTGGGTGCCCCCCGCGTCGGGCTCGCGGGGGCCCAGATCGCCGCCCTCCGCTCGCGGGCTTGAACTCGATATTTCTCCTGCGTGGTGGGCATGGGGCGCGTCGCCCGACCTTCGACGGGCAGCCAGCACCGCTCCGCGTGCCCCCTATGAACTTTGTCTGACATGAAGGCGGAGGGCGCAGCTGCGCGCGACTATGAATAATGTGGAGAAAACCCGCTACGATCGGGCAGCAGCTGAGAAGCCTCAACGTCGCACCTACAAACGGCGCGCGTCGTCGTCGGAGCTACAACAAAGTTGGCGCGCGGGCGCTCCGGCTAATCGAGAACGAGCCGATCGCGCGCGTCGCGAGCGACCCCGAGCATAGCCCATTCGTGAAGCTCGACCTGCCTCGGATGGGGACTCGTCCTCGTAATCGAGCTGCTGCGCCACCTTGCGAAGAGCTCCCGGAAACTGCTGAGACTTGGAGCTCTGTCGAAGGGTGCGTTGCATCCTGTCTTTGTCATGCTGCCGTTGCCTGAGTGCCACTTCTTGCTCCGCGCGACCGCTCGTCGGACTGCTCGCGACCGCCTGGGGGGCGCCAGTGGCAGCAGGCGAGAACGCGGTCTGACGCATCATCCAGCTTGGCCAGCTGATCCAGGGCCCGTAGAAGGCCGAAGCCGCGCGAGCACAATCGTCATAATGAGCGGCGTCTCCGCTTGATATCTCGGTCATCTGCGCGACCGGCCTCCTCCAAGTAGGCGTTTGGGCACGTTGCCCCCTGCCGGCGACTCTCGTCCGCTCGGCTAGATTCAGTTGAAGTCGCTGCGCAAGATGACAGTCCGCGATGTCGTTGCACGATCCGCGCGGGCAAGGTCAGCGCGCGCCTTCCGAGATACCATCGACACTTGCTTGAGATTTAACTCGTGGCTGTGGATAATGCAATGAATGGCCAGCTGCTCGTCGGCGTGAATATCCAAAAGCGCGACGCACGGCCGGGGGGCATTGTGAACATATGGTTATTGGATTTGCATGAAAGCGGGGAGTTGTGGCGACGCCGCCCTCAATGAAGGAGTCGCAAGACGTCGCCAAAGCCATCGGTCCACGGTGAACCTAGGTGACTCTCCTCTGGATGAAAGTCCCCTGCAACGCAACCGTGCCACTTTTGAGGTTGATGCGCTCGAGGTTGTTCAGCTTCTTCTGCGCCTTGGCGCCCTTGCACTGAAGGGAGACTCTGGCGTTCCGTGAACTGGATGATGCACATGGGGCTTTCGCCTTGAACCCTCAGGCCGCATCTGCCAACGCGCTGGGACACCGTGGGCCAGTATGCGACTCCTGGTAGGGCGGCGATAGATTGCGCCAAGTGCCCCGTGCATTGGCGGCCGAGTTGCAGCTTGGTACTAAGGTTGATGGCCCGTCGGTGCTCCGTCTTGCCACTACCGGGAGATGGGATAAGCTGGGCGACGTTGCCCCCACCAGCCAGAATGTAACCGCGAAAACTAACAAGGAACCATGTCTTGGCGAGGTCCATCGAGCAGAAGGCCCCCCTGCGCTTCTTGCCCTCTGCGTCCATGTTGACATGCTGGGGTTTTGCCCGCGCCGATGTGAAGGTCGCACTGGGTGCCATTTCCATCATCAGTTTGGAAACGTTTCGCTTGCCCAGAACCGAGACGCTGGGCGTCCAAAACTTTGGCGACCCTTCGGGAAGAAGCAGGGCCGACAGCGTCGTCGAACTTAACGGTGAAGCAGCGAAAGAGACTGGCTCCGAAGACCCAATGCCGAAGTCCACGGCTGGCACACCCACTGTCGAGATCCAGTCTGCCAGGCACTGTCGACGCTGTTAAGATTCGTGAGCTTGGACGTGCAGACTTTGATGATGGCATGGTCGGTCTCGCGCTCGAAGACTGCAGAACTGGGCGCTGGCTTTGGCTGTGCGCTCGCCAGAGCAAGGGCTTTTGGAAAATGCTTAAGCCCTTCTCGTATGTTGACAAGAGCTGAGCCATCTGCTTCTGCTCCGCAAATGCGGACGCGACGGGCGTCGCGGCGTCAACAGCGCGGGAATATCACGCACAGCAGCCCGAATAGCAGGGGCTGGCGACCTTGCCCTCGATCGTTGTGGAGACAGCGTTGGAGGTCCTCGAGTAGGGATTGGCGCGTGGACGTGAGCTGATCGATGACCTGGGTGCGCGCGAGCTGGGCGAGATCTGCGTCATTGCCACCTAATCTTCTTCATCATGTGACGCGCCGTCATCTTTAACAGGTCGATCTCCTGGGCGAAGGGCGCCGGGGCCGGAGCTGCAAACGCCGCCGGACTCCCAGGTGGGATGGCCTTCGTCGCCAGCCAGGTGGTCAGCAGCATCGCGAGGAGTATCTGGGGCGCGGGCCTGGCGACCTTTGAACATGTTCTTGATTTGGGAACGGGGGCGCCGTCGCTGCGAGCACGCTCGTCCATGAATCGAACGACAGATAGACTGACAGGAACGGGGGGTGCCTCCGCTTGCGCACCAAGCCGTCTGCGAGCAGCAAGCGTTCCCCCGAAAGGAGCTCACTGAAATCTGATAGCTGGCCGCGGACTAGCGACGCCCACACTGTTTCTGCGGAAGCAAACATCTCGGGCCAACGCGGCCGCGGATGACGGGGGAGAAGAGGGGGGGGACAAGGAGGGCCATATTCCTACAGACTCCGCAATCGTTCTTATGGGCCCCCAAAGCTGTCCAAAGGATGCCCGAACTATTGTTAAGGTTGCAAAACCATGTCCTAACAATGCATAGGGGCCCCTTCGGATGTCGTGCCGCGTCTAAGGGGGCCCAATGGATTTCTTTTGGATGTCCGAGCGTTTCCCGCGCGCTCCGATGACTTTCGCAAAGAATTCTACCCGAATTCTAGCGCGCGCGTTGTTTCTGATATCCTCATTTTTCTGTGTCGCCCGTCGATTCTCGACGGTCGGGCCTCTTCCTCCTCCTCCTCCTCCTCCTCCTCCTCCTCCTCCTCCCCCCCCTTTCCTCCCCCTCCCCCTTCTCCTTCTCATCCTTCCTCCGCGGCCGCTCTCTGCGTCTCACCTCGCTCTGCGCGCCCCGCGCCCGGCGCGCCCTACTGGTTTCGACCCTCGCCCCCCCGTTCGCCGGCGCTGCCGGTTAGACTTTGGTTTGACATTTCACTATAGAATCCAGCGCCCGCCACTCACCCCTTCACTGGTTGATGTGCGCGGCCTCCTTTATCTTGTGTGATATATGTTATCTGTTTAAAATGTCCAAGGCCTCTTGTCAGCCGCCTCGGCGCTTTCCGTTGATTCTGCCTCGCACCTGCTGATTTCGTTGCATCCGTTCTTTCCCCAGACAATGGCCGCGCCGAAGGGTTCCTTCTTATCTTCTTAAGAACTGGGCCTACGTGGTGGCATGGCGGCTGCGCGGTCGCCGTCGCCGCCCCGTCGACGCCTCGTCGCCGCCCGTCGATCGGGCCTGAGTGGCTGTCTGGCGGCTCCGTGGTCGCCGTCGCCGCCTCGTCGCCACCGTAGATTGCGCGGCTCAGATTGCGCGGCGCAGCTTGCGCAACATAGGTTGCGCAACGCAGATTCTCCTCCCTATAGACTCTACCCCCCCTCCCCCGAAATTAACGGGGCGCCTCGTCGCATTGCAATTTGCATATGATTCTCCCCCATCGTCCACTCTAACTATGAATCTACACCACCCCAGCCAGACGGGCGTCGCCCCCCCCGCCGCCCGCTGCAGCAACACATTCGATGCGCGCTTCTCCATCTTGAGAAAGCAATGTTCAATAGCCCTTTGCAATAAAAAAAAATGCCACGAAGTCATCGCGCGCGCGTCCATGTCAAAACCGCAACAAACGCGATGTGTTTGCAAGCGTTTCAGCATGACGACCTACATAAGCCCGAGGGCTTTACAACCATTGTTTGTTTTGTTTGGGGGCGCATTTCCTGTCCGCGCGCTCGTGCTAAACTAATGCAACACATATGGGATTCTTATGAATTCTGCCAATTCCAACGATTTCACGTCGCCGCGCGGTGCGCCCGCGATGCTCCTGTCATTCGCCGAGGGCGCGAATCCATTGCATAAAATGCTACGCGGGCGACGTGCGCGCACCGCCGCGCGTGCGTGATCAGTCTGGCGGATTTTTTGAACTTTTGCGCGCGCGGATTTCCTGCGTCGGCCTTGTCAGCGTCACCGCGATCGCCTGCCTCATCGACAGATTGACATCCGCGTCGCCGACGTGTTTGCAATCATTGGCGCCGTTATCGTTCGCGCCGTCGCCTTCTTGAACATCGTCGTCGCTGGTGCCGTCTTCGTCATTGCCGCAGACGTTGCCGACGCCATCTTGTCATCGCGCACGCCCGAGTATCGTCGACGTGCTCACCTTCATCATCGCCTCATGGTGACGAGCATTGGCAGTGAGGATGTTATCATCGATGTCGTCATCGGTGGCGCCGCCGCCCCCCGCATCATGAGTTTTGCCAAATGCCAAACCAGTTGCGGGTGGGAGGGTGGGACGTTAGCCCGAGCAATGGAGATGGCGACTTCGAATTGAGCCGAGTGGATTCTCCTTTCTAAAATAAAATCGACTCTACCCGCCCCCCCGGCGTTATCGCCCCCCCTTTCGGGTATGTAAATCACTATATGATTCTGACTACATGTTCATTCTTAAATGTGAATTTACACTATCCCAGGGGGGCCGGTGTCCCCCCCCTGAGGTTCCCTTGTGAACGACACTATGCGGTGACATTTGTTGCTCTAACATAACACTTTTTTGCGAATCCCTTGCAACAAATGGGACGCAGTGCGCGCGCGCGTCGTCGCGCGCGCATGCCGGAATCCTTCAAAAACCTTCGGTGCCGGAAGGATTTCGCAATCGAGTTTCCCAAAACACATAAAAATACAAGGTTTCGTAACACGGATGTGCTGAAAAACTTACGCGCGAGCTCTTGCGAAATCTGAAGAAAACCGTTGGTTTCTCAAGATTCTCACAACATGCTACCAGAACGGCGTCGCGCGCACGCATGTCGAAATTTGTCGAACGCCCTTGCGCGTGTGCCGTCGCGAGAATGCTCTGCAAAAAAATAGACGAAGTGCAGACGCGCGCGTCGTCGCGCGCGGACGCCGAAATCCTTCAAAACCCATCGGTTTCGCAAGGATGTCATAATCGCGCGTCCAAAAAGCCTACAAAAACGCAAGGTTTCGCAACATGGAATTTCAACAAAAACGTGCGCGTGAGCCGCGCGCTCTTGCGTCGTCGTCGTCGTCGTCGTCGTCGTCGTCGTCGCCGTCCTCCCTCCTCCCGCGTCGTCGTCGTCGTCGTCGCCTACGTCGTCCTCTGTTTTTCCTCGTGTTCGTCGTCGTCGTCCTCTTTGGCGTCGTGGTCGTTTCCGTCGTCGTTGTCGCCGTGGTCGTCCTTCCTCCTCCTCCCTCGTCGTCGTCGTCGTCGTCGTCGTCGTCGTCGGCGTCTCGTCGTCGTCCCTCCTATTTCGTCGCCGTCGTCGTCTCGTCGGTCGTCTTTCCCGGCCTCCCTCGCGTTTGTCGTCCTCGGCGTCGCCATCCTCCTCCTTTCTTCGTCGTTCTCGTCGTCGCCGTCCTCCCTCCTCCCCCGTTGTCGTCGTTGTCGTCGTTGTCGCCGTCGTCGTCCTCCCTCCTCCCTCGTCGTCGTCTTCGTGGGCGACGTCGTCGTCGTCGTCGTCTTTGTCGTCGTCGTCGGCGTCGGCGTCGTCGTCTTCGTCGTCGTCGACGTCGGCGTCGTCGTCGTCGCCGCCGTCGTCGCCGTTGTCGTCGTCGTCGTCGTCGGCCGTCCTCCGTCCTTCTTCGTTGTTCGCGTCGTCGCCGTCCTCCCTCCTCCCTCGTCGTTGACGTCGTTGTCGCCGTCGTCGTGCTCCCTCCTCGCTCGTCGTCGTCGTGGTCTTCGTTGGCGACGTCGTCGTCGTCGTCGTCGACGTCGGCGTCGTCGTCGTCGCCGCCAACGTCGTCGTCGTCGTCGTCGTCGTCGTCGACGTCGTCGTCGTCGTCGGCGTCGTCGACGTCGTCGTCGTCGTCGGCCTCGTCGTCGTCGTCGTCGGCGTCGTCATCGTCGTCGTCGTCGGTGTCGGCGTCGTCGTCGTCGTCGGTGTCGTCGTCGTCGTCGTCGTCGTCGCCGTCGTCGTTGTCGTCGTCGTCGAAGTCGTCGGAGCCGTCGTCGGTGTCGTCGTAGTCGTCGTCGGCGTTGTCGTCGTCGTCGTAGTCGTCGGCGCCGGTGTCGTTGCCAAGTGTCATTTGGAACCTACCGTCACGGTCTTGAAAAGGTTCTGCAAACCAAGTTGCGGCTGGGTGGGTGGGATGTTTGCAAGAGCATGAGATGTGTCACATCATGGGTAAAACCAATTCTTTTTTCTTTAAAAAACAAAAAACTCTACCCCCCCCGGCGTTATCGGTCCCCTTTTCGGTATGTAAAATAAATAAATATAAATATTTATATATTAGATATATATTTATATATATATATATATATATAATATAGTATATATATATAATATGACTCTGACCACATGTCCATCCTGAACATGAATTTACACTATCCCCGGGGGGCCGGGTTCCCCCCCCTGAGGTTCCCTTGTAAAAAAACAATATGCGGTGACATTTGTTGCTCTAACATAGAACTTTTTTTTCGCAAATCCCTGGCAAAACATGGGATGAAGTGCGCACGCGCGCGTCGTTGCGCGCGCATGCCGAAATCCTTCAAAAACCTTCGGTGCCGGAAGGATTTCGCAATCGAGTTTCCCAAAAACATACAAAAACACAGGGTTTCGTAACACTGATGTGCTGAAAAAGCTTACGCGCGAGCTCTTGCGAAATCTGAAGAATAACCATTGGTTTTTTCCAGATTTTCACAACATGCTACCAACCGGGCGTCGCGCGCACGCATGTCGAAATCTGTCGAACGCCCTTGCGCGTGTGCCGTCGCGAGAATCCTCTGCAAAAAATGTGACTAAGTGCAGACGCGCGCGTCGTCGTGCGCGCACGCCGAAATCCATCAAAACCCATCGTTTTCGGAAGGATTTCAAAATCGCGCGTCCAAAAAAACTACAAAAACACAAAGTTTCGCAACATGGATTTTCAACAAAAGCGTGCGCGCGCGCGCTCTTGCGGCGTCGTCGTCGTCGTCGTCGTCGTCGTCGCCGTCCTCCCTCCTCCCGCGTCGTCGTCGTCGTCGTCGCCTACGTCGTCCTCTGTCTTTCCTCGTGTTCGTCGTCGTCGTCCTCTTTGGCGTCGTGGTCGTTTCCGTCGTCGTTGTCGCCGTGGTCGTCCTTCCTCCTCCTCCCTCGTCGTCGTCGTCGTCGTCCGTCGTCGGCGTCTCGTCGTCGTCCCTCCTATTTCGTCGCCGTCGTCGTCGTCGTTGTCGTCGTCGTCTTGTCCCTCCTCCACCTTCGTCGTTGTCGTCGTCGGCGTCGCCGTCCTTCCTCCTTCTTCGTCGTTCGCGTCGTCGCCGTCCTCCCTCCTCCCTCGTCGTTGTCGTCGTTGTCGTCGTTGTCGCCGTCGTCGTCCTCCCTCCTCCCTCGTCGTCGCCTTCGTTGGCGACGTCGTCGTCGTCTTCGTCGTCGTCGTCGGCGTCGGCGTCGTCGTCGTCTTCGTCGTGGTCGACGTCGGCGTCGTCGTCGTCGCCGCCGTCGTCGTCGTTGTCGTCGTCCGTCGTCCCGTTCTCCCTCCTTCTTCGTCGTTCGCGTCGTTGCGTCCTCACCTCCTCCCTCGTCGTTGTCGTCGTTTGTCGCCGTCGTCGTGCTCCCTCCTCTCTCGTCGTCGGCGTGTCTTCGTTGGCGACGTCGTCGTCGTCGTCGTCTACGTCGTCGTCGTCGTCGTCGTCGTCGTCGCCTACGTTGTCCTCTGTTTTTCCTCGTGTTCGTCGTCGTCGTCCTCTTTGGCGTCGTGGTCGTTTCCGTCGTCGTTGTCGCCGTGGTCGTCCTTCCTCCTCCTCCCTCGTCGTCGTCGTCGTCGTCGTCCGTCGTCGGCGCCTCGTCGTCGTCCCTCCTATTTCGTCGCCGTCGTCGTCGTTGTCGTCGTCGTCGTCTTGTCGTCGTCTTTCCTCCACCCTCGTCGTTGTCGTCGTCGGCGTCGCCGTCCTTCCTCCTTCTTCGTCGTTCGCGTCGTCGCCGTCCTCCCTCCTCCCTCGTTGTCGTCGTTGTCGTCGTTGTCGCCGTCGTCGTCCTCCCTCCTCCCTCGTCGTCGTCTTCGTTGGCGACGTCGTCGTCGTCGTCGGCGTCGGCGTCGTCGTCTTCTTCGTCGTCGACGTCGGCGTCGTCGTCGTCGCCGCCGTCGTCATCATCGTGGGCGTCGTCGAGGGCCGTCTTGCTTCTCCGGCCTTCTTGGGGCGCTCTTGAGACGCCCCCGAAGGCTCCAAGACGACCCCAGAGCGATATTTGTGCTCGGTCCCGCATGGGTTGTACAAACCAAGTTGCGGGTGGGTGGGTGGGATGATTGCGCGAGCAGCGGAGTTGACAACTTCAAGTTCGCAAAAGGAATAAATTGCATCATGTAGATTGCACCGCGTAGGGGTGCACCACATATCTTTTCCTTTGTGCAAGAATATAAACATCGCACCCCCCCCCCCCCTTCCCCTCCCCCCCCATCCGGATTTACCCGCCCGCCTTTTCGCATTGCACTGTACATGTGACTAGGCCCATCGTCCATCCTAAATACATATGAATTCGCAAAGCCCCAGCCAAGCCGGTAACGGTTCCCTCCTCATCTTTTGTGGCAAATTTCATGCGCGTGCGCTCGCTGATCACAAAACATCAGTTGTCAAGAGACCTTTTGCATCAAATGGGACGAAATGCGCACGCGCGTGCCGTCGCGCGCGCGTGCCGCAATCCTTCAAACCCCTGATGTGCCGTAAGGATGTCAAACTCGAGTGTCGCGAAAACATATAGAAGCACATGGACCTCAACGCGGATTCTGCGATTGCTTACGGAAGCCGTACGCTTTTGAATATTTTCGTAACGTGCTACAAAACTGGCCTCTCGCGCGTGCATGTCGAAATCGTTCGAACGCCTTTGCGCGCGTGCTGTCGCGAGAACCGTCGGCAACAAAAACGGGACGAAATGCGCGCGCGTTGTCGCGCGCGCCTGCCGAAATCGTTCAAAAACCTTTGGTGTCGTAGAGATGCTTAAGAAAGAGCGCCCCGAAACCATACAAGAAAATGCGCGTGGTTTCGCAACAGCAGTTTTAAAACCAAAACAAACAACTGCGCGCACGCTCTTGCAGATTCGGAGGACAACCATGGGTCTTTCAACATTGTCATCAGACTCTGCCAGCCTGGTCTTTCGCGCCGCATGTCGAGCTCATACGAGCGCCCTTGCGCGCACGCTGGGGGGCACGATCCGTGTCACATAATACCAAGCGGGCCACTCGCGCGCGTCGGCCGCGCGCGCGTGCCGACTCCATCACTGACGCGACGACGTCGTCATCGTTGTCGGCGGGCGCGCGATCAACATCGGCGCCTTTCTTGGCCTTGCTGTCGTCATCGCCACCATCGCCACCAGCATCACTACTTCCATCATCGTGCCTACCGTTGTCGGCGTCACCATGATACCGCGCCCGCCAAAATCACCAACTCGCACTGAAGTGCCCACTGGAAGTGCCCAACGGCCAGCGCCACCGCGGCCGCGTCGGTCGCGCCGCACTAGCTGGTCGCTGCGCGCACGAGCATGCGCGGGCTGGCGCGGCCGCAGAGATGCACCAGCCAACGCCAAACACACATCGCAATCGCCGTCGCATGGTTTTGCAAACCAAATTGCGGGTGGGTGGGTGGGATGTTTGTGCGAGCAATGGAGTTGACAACTCACTGCGAGCACTGGTGAATTGCAGCGCGTAGATTGCACAACATATTCGCCGGGCCAGAGACGTGCTAAGATCTCGGGTAACAAGTTAACAATATAACAAACTCGCGCGCGCGAGGCGGCCCCTGGGGGCCCCGACGCGACAAGTACCCCGCCAAAATCCTGGCAAGTGCCCGTCAGAGATGCCCGAAGCCCCCCAGACGGCCCAAGAGGCACCCAAGACGGCCTCAAGAGAGCGCCCAGATGGTCCAAGAGCCCTTGGAGTCCTCGAAAGATCGGCCGACGATGCCACAAAATCGCTCCAAGACGCCCACCATGGCCTCCAGACGCCCCCCAAAGCTTCCAAAAGCACTCCCAAGAGGGCCCCAGAGGGAACATTTATTGATTTTCCATAGGTTTTGGATACATTTTCGGGTTTGGGCGTCCTGACGCTCCAAGATGGCCCAAGAGGCCCCCAAGATCGCCCAAAGAGGACCCCAAAACAGCCCCAAGACGACCCAAGATGGCCCCAAGAGGCGCCCAAGACGGTCCAATAGTCCCAAAACGGCCCCAAGAGGGGCCCAAGAAGGTGAACAGGAATCGAAAAGTCCAGCCTTCAGTCCCAAGAGGCCCCCAGCAGGCCCCAAGAGGCCCCCAAGAGGTCCCAAGGGGCCTCTTGGGCACCCCAAGAAGCTCCCAAGAGGCCCCCAAGAGGCCCCCAAGAGGCCCCAACACGGCCCTCAAGAGGCCTCAAAACTGCTTCCCAAAAGGCCCCTGAGTGGCCAACCGCGAGAGCCCAACCAACATCCGTGAGGCCTCTGACCCGCCACCCACCGCCTCCGAAAAATGACAGCCGCCCAACCGCACCGCATTGACAACAACACCCCGACAAACGACAGCGGCGAGGTAATATGGGCCGGCGGAATGAGCGAAACGATTAAATAATACTAGAAACACACTTTTGGGGGGCCCACGCTGGCCAACATTTTTGAGTTCCTGGGCTTTACTCATCATTGTTTGTTATCGTGCCCCCTCAGACCTCCCCTTGAAAGATCTGGCTGCGCAGGCCATGGGAGAAGCCCGCTATATAAGAAGCACCGTCAACGGCGCCCCGTGGGCACTTCAAACGAGAGAACGCTCGAGATGACGTGCTGACGCCGACTTCGCCCGAATATCAAATGGGGCAATCGATTTGTATTTGCGTGCCGCCCAAAACGGGCACGAGACTCGAAGAGAAAGGGCCGCGCCGTGCCGCCAATAGTCGGCACGGGGATGCCAGGGGCCCCTGGAATCGGGCAGCAGACTGTGCTGCGCCTGCCCCGGACCTCTGGTCCCTCCCCTCCCCCCTCTCTTCCTCACCCTCCCCCCCCCCCCCCTGAGCGCCGCTGAGCAGGCGCCGCTCCTGTGCTCTTTATGTACACCAGCGCGACCCTTGAAAGATCGGCCGTGTCGTCATTCTGGTAGGCGCTGGCCGCCCGAGGCGGTCCAGCAGGCCGTCACTGGGTTCCGCCCCCGCCCCAACCCTTCCTCCGCAAGGTCACCCCAATTGTCCCCCGTGTGTGGGCTGCGGGCAGACCGGAAGCTCCTGCGCATTGCGGCGCGCACGTGGGTTTCGAATTCCAGAGAGCGTTAACTGTCTAGTGACATTTACACAAGCCCGTGACGCCATACTGGCTCTTGAAACAAGCAGGCACATGCACACCCGAGAGGAATGGGCAGCGCCGCCATCAAATCGACTCAACTCCGAATGCTGAGGTAGGAGGAAGAAAACGAGACAACGAAGAGAAGTTCAGCGACAAACGCGAGCTGAGGACAAGGAATGCGACACGATGACAATATTAAATGTTGCAGGCACGCCCCCAACATCCGCAGAGGATGGACGACTTAACTGCAGTAAATATGCACGTGCAAACATATATCTCAAGCAGCCATGAAACTCTAAAGCCTAGGGATTCAAATGACGGCGGCGCACGAACGGCGCCATTCAGAATAGCCTACACTGGCGCCGAACTCGTTGGGCAGAGGCGGCCCGTGGTGAGTGAAGGCTCGAACTCGGACTCGGGGAGCACCCGTCCGCCGTGAGGAAGCCGGACCAAGCGTCCGTCCGACAGGCTCCCGGGCACTCTGTAGCGGGGGCGCGAGGGCGAACAAGGAGCAAGGCTTTGAGCCTTCTCTCCCGAGGCATGCCCGAGAAAGTTAGGAGCGGGAGGAAGAGGGGAGAAGGAAGGAAGTGGGATGAGAAGGGCGAAGGGGCAGAAGGCCGAGCTTCCGCAGCGCGGACCCTAGGACGCGAAGCCAGCAGCCAGGGGGAGGCCTCCTCGCACGCGCGCCCTGCCTGGTCACATGCAGCCGCACCAGGTGTGGCAGCCCGCCTGTGCCACGCGGCCTTCGATGCCGAATCCGCGGCCGAGCCCGCCGCCGCCGCCGAGGGCTCCCCTTTTGCCGAACATGGCCTTCAGGATGTCGAGCTGGTCCTCCACTACCAGGGAGCCGCAGGCAACCTCATCGGCCACATCGTCAACGTCCACACCGTATTTGCGCTTGTGCAGGGCCTTGATGCCTTGCAGTCTCTCCTCCAGAGCTGCGAGTGGACCACAACCCTCGGTCACCTGCCACTTGGTGCCGTCCGCGTCCTCGAAGAGGCTCTCGTCCTCCTCTTTTTCCAGGTCCAGGCCGAACTTGCTCTTGTACAGGGCCTTTAAGTCATCCAGCCTGTCCTCCAGTCCGGTGAGCAAGCCACGGCCCTCGGTCACCTGCCACTTGGTGCCGTCCACGTCCTCGAAGAGGCTCTCGTCCTCCTCTTCCAGGTCCAGGCCGTATTTACGCTTGTACAATGCCTTGATGTCGTGCAGCCTCTCCTCCAGAGCTGCGAGTGGACCACAGCCCTCGGTCACCTGCCACTTGGTGCCATCCGCGTCCTCGAAAAAGCTCTCGTCCTCCTCGTCCAAGACGAACTTGCGCTTGTCCGCCACCGTACCGCTGGGCACGGAGTCCGGGGCTTCCCGCGGCTTGTCGCATACTTGTTCGGACCCAAGAGGGCTTCTAGACGGGCCAAGAGGGCCCCAAAAGGCCGCCAAGGAGGTCCAAAAGGGCCCCGAGTCGCCGAACGATCGCTCCAAGACGCTCGAAATGCCCCCCAAACGGCCCACGTAAGGGTTCCAAGAGGCCTTCCTAGAGGGCCCCAAGAAGCCACATTATTGATTTCCGCAAGTTTTTGAAGAATGTTGGCGTTCTCGCACTATGTAATGGGTTGAAGCGGGATGCAGAACATACAATTTGGGCAAAAAAATAAAAAAAAATAAAAAATAAAAAAAAAAAAAAAAAAAAAAAAAAAAAAAAAAAAAAACAAAAAAAAAAAAATAAAAAAAAAAAAAATAAAAAAAAAAAAAAAAAAAAAAAAAAAAGAAAAAAAAAAAAAAAAAAAAAAATAAAAAAAAAAAAAAAAAAAAAAAAAAAAAACAAAAAAAAAAAAAAAAAAAAAAAAAAAAAAAAAAAAAAAAAAAAAACAAAAAAAAAAAAAAAAAAAAAAAAAAAAAAAAAAAAAATAAAAAAATTAAAAAAAAAAAAAAAAAAAAAGACGGGATGCAGAACATACAATTTGGGCGGAACATGAAGTGCCCGAAATATGGCGGCACGCCACGGTGAGCACGATATACAAAAACAAGGGCCCAGCCCACACATGTGAAACTTAACGACCAAACAGTTTACTCTGTGTGGCGTACAAGCTCCTAGCCAACCTCCTCTTGCATCGTCTACAACAAGCAGGGGCGGATGACCGGCTGTCTCGAACTCAATGAGGTTTCCGCAATGGGCGAGGCACAACAGATGCCAGTCATGATACAAATTATCCCGGCGAAGGACCCAACCATATGCAGTTGTGAACAACGCGTTGTGCGTGCCGTTTTCGGCGGAGCTTCCTATAGGGCCACGAAGCGCGTGAGGGACGTGCACTAATGGGTGGGGGAGACGCATGCGGGCGGTGCCGCTGGGGCCTTCGGTGGGGCTCCCTATGGGCCACGAGACGCTGTACAGGGCGTGGCGGACGCATGCGGGCGGTGCCTTTCGCTGGAGCTCCTGATGAGGCCACGAAGCGCTGTGCTGGTTGGGAAAGGCGCACGCGGGCGGTGCCACTAGGGTCATTCTGTGGAGCTCCCTACGGGGCCACGAAACGCTGTACTGGGTAGTGGCCGACGCATGCGGGAGGTGCAGTGGGGGCTTCGGTGGGCCCCTTTATGGGGCCAGGAAACGCTGTGCTGGGAGGGGGGACGCATGCGGACGGTGCCACTGGGGCCTTCGGTAGAACTCCCTATGGGCCCACGAAGCGCTGCAATGGGTGGGGTTCGCATGCGGGCGGACCACTGGAGCTCCCTACGGGGCTACGAAACGCTGTGCCGGGTGGGAGGGGGCGCATGCGGGCGGTCCACTGGGGCTTGGTAGAGCTCCCGATCAGTGGGGCCGCGAAGTGGAGTACTGGGTGGTGGACGACGCATGCGGGCGGTGCCACTTGGGTTTTTCTGTGGAGCTCCCCCTGTGGCCACGAAGCGCTGTACAGGATGGTGGCTGACGCATTCGGGCGGCACCACTGGGACCATCGGTGGAGCTCCCTATGGGGCCACCAAACGCTGCACCTTGTGGTGGCTGACGCATGCGGGCGGCCCCCACTGGGACCTTCGGTGGAGCACCCTATGGGACCACGAAACACTGCACAGGGTGGTGGCTGACGCATGCGGGCGGTGCCACTGGGGCCTTCGGTGGAGCTCCCTATGGGGCCACGAAGCGCTGTGCTGGGTGGTGGCTGACGCAGGCGGGCGGTGCCACTGGTACCTTGGGTGGAGCTCCCTATGTGACCACGAAACGCTGCACTGGGTGGGTGGTGGTTGACGCGTGCGGGCGGTCCCACTGGAACCTTCGGCGGAACTCCTGAATTATTGGGCCACGAAGCGCTGTACTGGGTGGGTGAAACGCAGGGAGGAAGGGCTGTGCTGGGTGGTGGTTGACGCACGCGGGCGGTGCCACTGGGACCTTCGGTGGAGCTCCCCAAGGGGCCACGAAGCGCTGTACAAGGTGGGTGAATCGCAAGGAGGAAGGGCTGTGCTGGGTGGTGGTTGACGCATGCGGGCGGTCCCACTGGGACCTTCGGTGGAGCTCCCTATGGGGCCACGAAGCGCTGTACTGAGTGGGTGAAGCGCGGGGAAAAAGGGCTGTGTTGGGTGGTGGTTTGACGCATGCGGGCGGCCCCACTGGGTGGGACCTTCGGTGGAGCTTCCCATGGGGCCACGAAGCGCTGTACTGTGTGCTGGGTGGTGGTTGACGCATGCGGGCGGTGCCACTGGGACCTTCGGTGGAGCTCCCTATAAGGCCACGAAGCGCTGTACCAGGTGGATGAATCGCATGGAGGAAGGGCTGTGCTGGGTGGTGGTCGACGCGTGCGGGCGGTCCCACGGGACCTTCGGTGGAGCTCCCTATGGAATCCACGCAACGCTGTTGGGTGGGTGAATCGCGGGAAGAGGCGGCTGTGCTGGGTGGTGGTCGACGCGTGCAGGCGGTCCCACTGGGACCTTCGGTGGAGCTCCCTATGGGGGGGTGGGTGAATTGCAGGGGGGAGGACTGTGCTGGGTGGTGGTTGACGCGTGCGGGCGGTCCCACTGGAACCTTCGGCGGAACTCCTTAATTATTGGGCCACGAAGCGCTGTACTGCGTGCACGCAGATGTCGTCGAACCAGAATTTTCAGTTTGCCCAGACATTTTATACGCAGATGATACAATGCTTGCGAGTAGCAGCGCCAAGAATTTGCAGACGTTGCTAGACGCTGTGATTGGCGAAGGAAAAAAGTACGGCCTCGAATTAAATTGGGCCAAGACGGTGGCCATTAATATACAGAACAATGGGGTTGTCAAGACCCCCTCGGGCACCCCAGTGGCCCCTGCACGGCAAGTTGTTTATTTAGGTGGTCTTCTAAACGCAGACGCCACCGCCAAGCCGGAGCTAACGCGGCGCCTCGGAGAGGCTCGCGGTGTGTTCACAGCCTTACAGCGTTGTTGGTCACACGCCAACATTACGAGATCTAGGAAGCTCGAGCTGTACAGTGCGATTGTGCTTCCAAAGCTTTTACACAATTTAGAAACACTGTGGCTTTTAAAAGCAGACAAAAAGAGATTAGACAGTTTCAATGCGCAGTGTCTCAGGCGTATTTGCCGCATTCCACATTCATATTTGTCGAGAGTGTCCAACGACCAAGTTTTGAACATATGTCGAGCCCGCCCTCTCAGCGAGGCGCTTTGTGAGAGACAGACTTCGCTATACAACAAGATCGCAGGGTTGTCACAAGACCACCCGCTGCGAGCTCTCACCTGCAAGCCCGGATCATATTTACCTCGGGTCTGGGACCAATGCTGGAAGAGAGGCAGACCGAAGCAACAGTGGGCTTCGTGTGTTTACAAGCTTCTGCCACAACAGTGGTCCTGAGGTGGTCCCTCCCCCTTCTTCGTTCCCTCCTCCCTCCGCCCCCCCCCTTCCTCCCCCTCCTCCCGCGTGGCGCCGATACGTTTGCAAGTGAATTCGTATCCTTCTCACTGCCCGCATTTCTCTGCCACACGCATAACTTTTTATCTTGCCAATGCGCCGTCTGTGCGCCAGGCTTGACTGACTGACTGAAGCGCTGTACTGGGTGGGTGAAACGCAGGGAGGAAGGGCTGTGCTGGGTGGTGGTTGACGCACGCGGGCGGTGCCACTGGGACCTTCGGTGGAGCTCCCCAATGGGCCACGAAACGCTGTACAAGGTGGATGAATCGCATGGAGGAAGGGCTGTGCTGGGTGGTGGTCGACGCGTGCGGGCGGTCCCACGGGACCTTCGGTGGAGCTCCCTATGGAATCCACGCAACGCTGTTGGGTAGGTGAACCGCGGGAAGAGGCGGCTGTGCTGGGTGGTGGTCGACGCGTGCGGGCGGTCCCACTGGGACCTTCGGTGGAGCTCCCTATGTATGGGGCCACGAAGCGCTGTATTGGGTGGGTGAATTGCAGGGGGGAGGACTGTGCTGGGTGGTGGTTGACGAATGCGGGCGGTGCCACTGGGGCCTTCGGTGGAGCTCCCTATGGGGCTACGAAGCGCTGTGCAGGGTGGATGAGGCGCAGGGAGGAGGGAGGAGGGGGGAGGGTGAGGAGGGGGAGGGAGGAGGAGGAACGCGGGGACCGTCTCTTCAAAACGAAGACCCAACACCACAGGATGGTTGGGGACACGTTTGATTTCATGAACGTCGAAGCTTTGCTAGCAGCGCTGCGCCGTTTCGGGGTGCCCCTGAACATGCTTACGCTGATAGGGAATATTTGCGAGGCCAGGCGACTCTGCGTGGCCGGCGGGGTAATCAAATCTTCTGAAGGAAAGCAGATGTCTTGAATCTAACAAGGGTGCCCGCTATCGCAATTTCTCTCCGTCGTGCTGATGACTGTACCTTAGCGAGACGCCACGAACAACCTGAACGCCAATGATAAGCTCGACATGTATTCCGGGAATTCGCCGACATGTGTTGGGTGGGTCTCTAGGCGCGTGGGATTCTTCCCCCTCCCTGAACCCCTCCCCCAGGGACCTCGAGCTGACCTTTTGACCCCATCTCCCTCGTCCGGTACGAACGCACCCATGCCCGGGACGAACGCATCATGGGGGGATAGAGGGCTCTCCGACGACCCTAGAGCACCCCAAGAGGCTCCCAAGACGGTTCAAGAGAGCCCCGAGTCGCTGAAAGATCGTTCCAAGACGCCCAAGATAGCTTCCAGACGGCCCAAGATGCCCCCGCGACGCTCCAAACAGCCTCTATGAGGCCTCCGAGGATGGCCCCGAGAGGCAAACTATGTTGACATCTCTTGAGGAAACGTATATTCTTCGCAAAAAAAACATGAGCCTGGCGAAAGACCCAACCATATGCAGCTGTGAGTACCGCAATTGTGAATATCTTCTTCGGTGGCGCTCCCTATGGAGCCACGAAGCGCTGTAGTGGGTGGGTGAAACGCAGGGAGCAAGGGCCCTGTTGGGTAGTGGCGGACGCATGCGGGCGGTGCCACTGGGACCTTCCGTGGAGTTCCCTATGGGGCCACGAAGCGCTGTACTGGGTGGGTGAAACGCAGGGAGGAAGAAAGGCTGTGCTGGGTGATGGCGGACGCATGCGGGCGGTGCCACTGGGACCTTCGGTGGAGCCTCCTATGGGGACACGAAACGCTGTACTGGGTGGGTGAAACGCAGGGAGACAGGGCTGCGCTGGGTGGTGGCGGACGCATGCGGGCGGTGCAACTGGGACCTTCGGTGGAGCCCCCATATGGGGACACGAAGCGCTGTACTGGGTGGGTGAAACGAAAGGAGAAACGGCTGTATTGGGTGGTGGCGGACGCAAATGCTGCGTGTCCCCACCTTTTTTTTGTTTTAGTGATATTAGTTTGTGGGACCCCCCCCACCCCCCCCCCCCCACCCCCCCCCAACCCCCCACCCCCCCCCCCCCACCCGTCACCACTGGCCATTCGTGAAGCTCCCTATGGGGGCCACGATAGCGCTGAACCAGGTATGAATCGCATGAGGAAGGGCTGTGCTGTGGTGGTCGACGCGTGCGAGGCGGTCCTACGGGGGCATTCGTGGAGCTCCCTATGGAATCCACGCAACGCTGTTGGGTGGGTGAATCGCGGGAAGAGGCGGCTGTGCTGGGTGGTGGTCGACGCGTGCAGGCGGTCCCACTGGGACCTTCGGTGGAGCTCCCATATGGGACACGAAGCGCTGTACTGGGTGGGTGAAACGAAGGGAGACACGGCTGTACTGGGTGGTGGCGGACGCATGCGTGCGGTGCCACTGGGGCATTCGGTGAAGCTCCCTATGGGGCCACGAAGCGCTGTACTGGGTGGGTGAAACGCAGGAAGCAAAGGCTGTGCTGGGTGGTGGCGGACGCATGCGTGCGGTGCCACTGGGGCATTCGGTGAAGCTCCCTATGGGGCCACGAAGCGCTGTACTGGGTGGGTGAAACGCAGGAAGCAAAGGCTGTGCTGGGTGGTGGCGGACGCATGCGGGCGGTGCCACTGGGACCTTCGGTGGAGCCCCCTATGGGGCCACGAAGCGCTGTACTGGGTGGGTGAAACGAAGGGAGAAACGGCTGTACTGGGTGGTGGCGGACGCATGCGTGCGGTGCCACTGGGACATTCGGTGAAGCTCCCTATGTGGCCTGGGTGAAACGCAGGAAGCAAGGGCTGTGCTGGGTGGTGGCGGACGCATGCGGGCGGTTCCACTGGGGCCTTCGGTGGAGCTTTCGTTGGGGCCACGAATCGTTGTACTGGGTGGGTGAAACGCAGGGAACAAGGGCCGTGTTGGGAGGTGGCGGACGCACGCGGGCGGTGCCACTGGGACCTTCGGTGGGGCCCCCTATGGGGCCACGAAGCGCTGTACTGGGTGGGTGAAACGAAGGGGGCAATGGATGACGCTGAGTGGTGGCGAACGCACGCGGGCGGTCCCACTGGGGGCTTCGGTGGAGCTCCCTATGGGGCCACGAAGCGCTGTGCTGGGTGGGTGAAACGCATGGAAGAAGGAGGAAGGAGGGGAGGAGGGGGAGGAGGAGGAGAGGAGAAGAGGAACGCGGGGGCCGTCTCTTCAAAACGAGGACCCAACACCACAGGATGGTTGGGAAAAAACGTTTCGGCTTTCACAGGGAAGCGACGCTCCCAAGACCGCGCCAAGGCAGCCCACGAGACCTCCGAAACGGTCCCAAGGCAGCCTCAAAAGGCTTCGAATAGGCCCCAGAGGCGCCCATGACGGCGCAGAGAGCCAGCCCCAAGACAACCCCCAGAGTGGCCCAAGCGCGGGGGCCTGAACCGAAAATCCAAGGTTCACGTTTCTACAGAGCTCCAGAGGGTCCCAAGAAGCCCTCCAGAGGCTTCAACAAATTCAGAAAAAAAAGCCGGCCTAGATGAGGGCCCAGGAGGGTCTACAGAAGAGCAACAAGAGCTCCAAAACAGCTTCCAGGTGGCCTCAACGCTGCTTCCAAGAGGCCCCCGACAGACCCCTCACGACGGTCCCATCAACACTTCGTCGTCGTCGTCGTAATCGTCGTCGTCATGGTCGTCGTCGTCGTCGTTATGTCTTTCTCCGCTTCCATATTATACTCTTTTCTTCCTCCTCACCCCTCCTTCCTACCCACCCTCCATCCTCCTACGCGCACTTCTTCCCTCTTTCCCCCCCGTCCTCTGGTTGCTGAAGCCCTTTCCCTGCTTTGCCTTCGCGAGTCCGCGAGGGGGGCCGCGCCGGGGCCGCTTCAGTTGTCGCGGTCGCACGCATCCTCTGAACTGGGCCTGTACGGCTAGAGGCTACATCGCTATTGTGCATGATCGTCTCGACTCCAAATCTCAACGTGGGCATCAGTCCTCGTTGGAGAAGTCTGTCAGAATAGCTGTTCACCTCCTTCCATCCACCGAAGGAGTCCTCGGATACCGCCTCGCGGCCCACCCGCAATATGCCGCGGCGAGGTGTCAATTGGGCTACCCTTGGATCAATTCAAGAGTTGCGCGATGCCCGCTGGATGCGGACACAGAACCAACATGATATAGCCCTGGGACCAGCGCCCCCCTGTCCTGTCCCCCCCCGCAAGAAGGGTGAAAGAGGAGGGCGCGAACTCATCTACCGTCCCTGAGGGGGCACTTGTGGCTGACCGCCGCGCCGCGCGCGTTCATTCGTTTCTCATTTACGCGTGGGCCCACCGAGAAGGATGACTTGATTTGATGACCCCCAGCCAGATGGTCCAAAATCGATCCACCGCGGCATCCAGACAGCTTGGACGAGTTTCAGGAAGGGTCTAGAGACGGCCCCCTGAATGCATCTTGCAAGCAAGATGCAACTTTGAAAATTCCGCAGAGCAGTGCTTTCACTGAGTGGCTTCTTCCTATTAGTTAGGAGTTCGCAGTCTTGACAAGCCCCCACTGTGTAAGGCAGGCTCCTGCCTTCGCGACGTGGGCCCTGGTCTCTGGCACCGCGTGAACCGTTCAATCGTAAAACATGCTCCACTCTGAGGTCCCCAGAGGCTGTCGCCACCATCTTTGTCGTCGTCGTCGTCGTCGGCGACGACGACGACGACGACGACGACGAGTGGCTCAGAACGTGCCCCCGGAGGGAGTTCAACCTTGAGCGCCCGCGCTGGCGCCGCCGCGCCAGGGCGGCGGAGGCTTCGCCGAGGCGGCGAGAACCCGCGCGCGCGGGAGCGCGCACGCGGGAGTTTTTTTATCCAGACGGGGCCACAAGCGTGCGCTGGCTACGCAAGCAGACTCAGGCATACGCCCGGCGTGAAGGAAGAAGCTCGGGCACCTCCCAAAGGGAGTGCCACGCGAGGACGGGTCAGGAGGCCACCCCTACTCGGCGCGATCGTCATCCACCACGACCAGGCCCCCGAGGGCGGCGTCGATGACGAACTCGCCGGATGGGCATGGCCTCAGCTGACCCTTGTCAGTCGGCAGCAGCGGCCGCCCAGTGCGAGGGTGGAGGCCCTCCCAAAGACGGCCCAAGCGCGGGCGCGTCTTGGGGGGCACTCCACCGTGGCAGGGTTGCGCCAGCAGCTGCGCATTCTCGCTCGAGTGCGCCCCGCAGCTGGCGCAGAAGACGAACTGGCCTACATGCCATACGCGGTGGCCCCCGCCTGGGGCACACGCGGGAGGGCCGAAGGCCTCGCGGTGCCGTGCCACGCGAAAACACCTCGCACACCTGACGCCGCCCGTGGGCGCGGGCACAGGCACATGCACACCAGGTGACGGCTCCGTGTCCGCCGAGAGGGCAGGCGTCGGTCCTCTCGTCTGCGCCCGCCGCAGCTGTCCTTGGCGAGGTGCCGACTGCGACTTAGGGCCGACAGCCTGCAGCGTCCTGGCCAGGAACTTGGCCACAAACGTGACCAGCTTGAAGGAGCGCTGCACACGCGCGCTAGCCTCGGCATCCGACGGATGCAGAGCAGCGCCCAGACGAGCGCCAGCATCTGCGCGATGGTTTCCCCATCGCGCGACCGCGCCCAGCTCCTGCTCGTCATCGTGACGGCGGCGGGCGTGGCCCTTGACTTTCAGCACCTCCACAGCCCCCCCCCCAGGTCGCCCGCCCGATCCCATATCTGAGACCGCGCGACGGCGCCCTCGCACGCGGCGCCCGCGGTCTCGAAGCGGCCGCGCTGAGAACTCGTGACCACCCATTCGCAGTCCGTGTGGTAGCGAAGGGGGCCGAGCGAAACATGCGTGAGATACATGAGCAGGCCGTGCGCCTCGGCCAAGTCCGACGCCTGGTGCAGACCAGGCAGCAAGCCGCGCAGGGACGCCACAAGTTCCCCTCGGGCGTCAACCTGCACTACACACCAGCCAGCACGACTGAGGCGCTGGTCGCCCTGCACCAGCGACGCACACGAGCCGTCGCCGAAGGCCTCGCCTTCGAAGTGGCCGTCCAGCGGGCGCTTGAGCCAGCAGACGTGGAGGGGGAGGGAAGGGCCAATCACCCACGGGCGAGGGTCAGGGGCCAGGCCGTGCCTCCAGAGGGCCCAGTCGGGGTGCTCGCGGAGCCCCGACCTGACGGAGGGGGGGAGGTCACGCTCACGCACGAACTGCCAAGTGGCCAGGCACTCGCCCGCAATCCACGCGGCGAAAGTGCCTGGGCAGCAACCGCACAAAGGGGCACGACGGATCGGTCGCCAGACTATGTCGAAACTTCCGAGCCTGGTCCCAGATCCCGTTCGCGGCAATCGCTCGGAAACTGGCCTGGTGCCGAGGGGCCCAGTCGGGGCCGCGCGCGCCGCTGCAGAGCCTGCGAATGGGGAAGAAATAGGGACGGTGAGAGAGGCTCGACAAATACTCGCAACCCCTGTGAGCACGATCCACTAGCCAGTCCTCGATGGCAAAACGAACAACATGCAGCGCAGAACGGGGGCAAAGACGAGTGAGGTCGATGTTATCCCCCCCTCGTGGGTTAAAAGCATGCACACACCTGGGCCGAGCCCCCATCCGATCCGACGGCAGCTGGCGACGGCGGCAGGGATCGGGCCCTTGACCAGAGGCCAGTCGCTTTTTGACGGGTCGGCCAAGAAAGCGGCCTCCGAAGCAAATATCAGCCTGGCAACCGAGCCCCGATGAATCCACGAGGACCAAATCACTCGGGCCAACGTGAGTACGGGTCCTGCCGTGCAAGCATAAGCGGGGCCTGCCGACCACGGGGAAGCAGGGGCGAGGTGGAGGTCAACATCGAAGGGGCGACGAGCTGTATGCACGAACAGGGCCGAGTGTGCAGCTCGCCTCATCGGTTCGATCCCGCTCCACGCCCTCCCCGTCAACATCCCGCTGGGGTCAACCCAAGGCTGACCAGCTGCCGTGTTCTCCCTCGGACCGCCCGCAGCACACGAATGCGTGCAGCACGGCGCAGGACTGTGGCCGTGCGCTTGGCTCGCGTGCTCACTCCAGCACGGCGCCCGCTGGCGTAGTCGATGCCCAGGTTCCTCGCCGAGCTCTTGAACTTGCCTCGCAGGGGGCGGCAGCGTCGTGTGACCTCGCGACCGCAGTCGGCCGAGTTGGACAGCACCACGCCCTTGCCGCCGTTGACTACGAGCCCGTCCGCCGAGAGGTCGTCTCGAATCCTCTTGTAGGCTGCGCTGACGTTGGCCGCCGCGACTCTGGGCAGCCCGATCTTGCTGAGCTGGATGTCGTCGACAGTGTTGTCCACATCCACCGCGCGGAGCGCCGCGATCTCGTCCAGCCGCGGGGCCAAGAAGATGCGCATGCAGAGGTCGGCGAAGCTGCAGCCCGCCACTACTCCGCGTTGCGGGCTGCACCAGCCCATGGCGACGCCGTCCACGGTGACCAGCCTCGGCAGAGCGGACAGCCTGACGAGCATCCTCATCAACATCATGTTGAAGCCCATGGCGCGGGCGCGCTGGACCAGCAGCGCCCACGGGATGTGCTCATAGGCCTTGGAAAGGTCCATGAGCACCGTGCAAACCGCCTGCCTGCGGTGCGTCGCCACCTCAGCGTTGGCCGCCTGGGTCCACACACGCACGTCTCACAGCTCTGGCCAGCCGTGCCGTAGACGTAATCCCTCTGGTGGTCGCTGGCCCAGCGGGCGCCGAACGTGCCGCGCGTCCAGCGCGTGAAGGGCCTCAAGGAGCCCGCGAAGAGCCCGATGGTGCGGAACCCCGAATCGGCCTTGGGGATGAGCGCCATCTGCAGCACGACCAGCGCTTTCGGCACGTGATCAAGGGCCAGCATGTGCCGCCAGACCGTCGTCAGGGCCATCAGCGCGCCATCCGATAGGAAGGTGACGTGCCGCGGGTGGAAGGCGTCGCCCCCCAGGCCCGTGATGTGCGGGAAGGAGTGGCCCACCTTCCGCAGCTCCTCGGGCGTCGGCAGAGGGGGCGCGTCGCCAAGCTCCCTTGGCCAGCGGATCGCCTCCAGCCCCTCGCCCTGGCTCCACAGGGCGTGCCACGGGCTGATGGCCGCGTCCGCCGTCTCCTGCGCCGTCTGCAGCCCCACGGCTGGCGACCAACGCGCCGCCGCCCATGGGGCAGGCTCGCGGATCCAGCGAAACGCCTTGCGCATGCCATCCGCTGCGGTGGCGTCGCGCGTCCAGTCGAGCCAGGCCTTGTAGCAACTGTACGACGCCCTCCCTGCTGCAGTCGAGGAGGGAGGATGGAGGAAGGAGGAGGAGGATGTAGGATGAGGGAGAGGGGGGAGAGGAGGGAGGGACGAGGAAAGAGAAGGGACGGGGAGGGGGGCGAGGAGAAAGAGGAGGAAGAGGAGGGAGGGTTCACTCCCATCCTCTCCTCCTCCCTCCTCCCTCCTTCTCCTCCGCACTCCCCTTCCTGATCCATCCCCCTCCGCCTCCCCTTCGCCTCCTCGAAATGAACCAAATTCAACGAATTCCACCCCAGATCGGTCCCTCGACCCCTTCCGGGGCCCATGTGGCGCAGTGTTTCATTCGGAATCATGTCTGACAGCTTGGGAGCCTGAAGCGGGCCCCCTGAGGCCTGAAAAGCAAGCAATTATCCCAGTGCGACCCTACCTGGGAGTTGTAGCCCCTAGGTAAACAGCACGAGTAGTAACAGTAAAGCTAAGCTAAAGCTAAGCTAAAGCTAAGCTAAAACTAAGCTAAATCTAAAGCTAAGCTGGAGCTAAGCTGAAGCTAAGCTAAAGCCAAGCTAAAGCTAAGCTAAGGCTAAGCTAACACTAAGCTAAAGCTAAGCTAACACTAAGCTGAAGTTAAGCTAAAGCTAAGCTAAAGCTAAGCTAAAGCTTAGCTAAAGCTAAAGCTACATATAAACTAAAGCTGAGCTAAAGTTAAGCTAAAGCTAAGATAAAGCTAAGCTAAAGCTAAGCTAAAGCTAAGCTGAAGCTAAGCGAAAGCTACGCGAAAGCTAAGCTAAAGCTAAGTTAAGGCTAAGCTAGAGCTAAGCTAAAGCTAAGCTAAAGCTAAGCTGAAGCTAAGCTAAAGCTAAGCTAAAGCTAAGCTGAAGCTAAGCTAAAGCTAAGCTAAAGCTAAGCTAAAGCTAAGTTAAAGCTAAAGCTAAGCTAACACTAAGCTAACACTAAGCTAACACTAAGCTAAAGCTAAAGCTAAAGCTAAAGCTAAAGCTAAGCTAAGTCTAAGCTAGCACTAAGCTAAAGCTAAGCTAACACTAAGCTGAAGCTAAAGCTAAGCTAAAGCCAAGCTAAAGCTAAGCTAAAGCTAAAGCTAAGCTAACACTAAGCTGAAGCTAAGCTAAAGCTAAGCTAAAGTTAAGCTAACACTAAGCTAAATCTAAGCTAAAGCTAAGCTAAAGCTGAGCTAAAGCTGAGCTACAGCTAAGCTAACACTAAGCTAAAGCTAAGCTAAAGCTAAGCTGAAGCTACGCTAAAGCTAAGCTAAAGCTAAGCTAACACTAAGCTGAAGCTAAGCTAAAGCTAAGCTAAAAGCTAAGCTAAGCTAAGCTAAGCTAAGCTAAGCTAAAGCTAAGCTAAAGCTAAAGCTAAGCTAAAGCTAAAGCTAAGGCTAAAGCTCCCAGGGGACTGGGGGAACCGCGGGGCGGGGACTGGGGGAACCGCCCGGGGCGGTTAGCATTGCCCGGCCCTTTAAGCAAAGAGAGTAAGAACCCTTCTAGGCAGAGCCTGGGTAGGGAAAAACACCATCGGACCTCGAAGTTCGAAGTTCCTCCCCCTCCCCCTCCCCCAAAGTCGACTACATCCGCCCTTCCCTTGGGGTCTCCGGGCGTGTGAGACTCCCCCCCTGGAAGCTCCCCCCAAGGACCCCAAACCGGAAATTTGACACCCCCTGGGCCCCGAACGACTCCCGGATGGGCTCATCAAGGGGGTCTGGCCCTCCCCTGGCTCGCTTTGGAGCTCCACGACAGCCACTGAGGCCTTCCAAGAGGCCCCCAAGACGGTCCAAGAGGGCGCCGAATCGCTGAAAGATTTTTCCAATACGCCCAAAATGGCCTCCAAACAGCCCAAGATGTCTCCAAGACGCCCGAAGAGGCCTCGAAGAGGCCTAACAAGAAGGCCCCCAGAAGCAAACATCGTTCCATTCCCTTCAGGAAACGTGCACTGTATATATATATATATATATATATATATCGGAGGTTGGGGGCGAGATCGAAGTGGAACGGAGAGCCCCCCTACCGGGAAATCGACTTCGGTTTCGTGTTCGTGCGTGCCGTGCGTGCGGGCGAGGCGAAGCTGCGTGGGCAGGCGAGAGAAAGTCTCCTGTGGCTGAAGCGCGGCCGGACCAAATGATTGCCGTCCGGGCGTCTGGGGGCCCGCGGTGTCCCGCCCGGTGTCCCGCCCGGGTCCCGTGTGGCTGAGGCGCGGCCGGACCAAATGATTGCCGCCTGGGCGTCTGGGGGCCCGCGGTGTCCCGCCGGTGTCCCGCTCGGGGGCTGGTGGCGCGCGGTGTCCCGCCGGTGTCCCGTCGGTGTCCCGATGATGATGATGATGAGGATGATGATGATGATGGTGATGATGATGGTGATGATGATGATGTTGATGATGTTGACGGTGATAATGATGATGATGATGGTGATGGTGGTGATGATGATGTTGTCCCGATGATGGTGATGATGATGATGATGATGTTGACGATGCTGATGATGATAATGACGGTGATATTGGTGATGATAATGGTGCACCGATGATGATGTTGATGATGATGTTGCTGATGATGATGGTGCCCCGATGATGATGGTGTTGATGATCCTGATTTGATGATGGTGATGATGAAGATGATGATGATGGTGTCCCGATGATGATGATGTTGATGATGATACTGCTGATGATGATGGCGGTGATGATGATGGTGTCCCGATGATGATGATAATGAGAATGATGACGATGATGGAATGCCGATAATGATGATGCTAATGGTGAGGATGATGATGGGGTGACGATGATGATTTTGATGATGGTGGCCCAATGATGGTGATGATGCTGATGTTGATGATGATGATGATGGTGTCCCGATGATGTTGATGATGATGGTGATGACGATGATGGTGACGATGATGATGATGGTGTTCCGGTGGTAATGATGATGATGTTGATGATGGTGTTGCTAATGATGATGATGGTGTCCCGATGATGATGATGTTGATGTTGTTGCTCATGATGATGATGAGATGATGATGATAATGGTGGTGTTCCGATGATGATGATGTTCCGATGATGATGATGTTGATGATGCTGATGGTGACGATGATGGTGTCCCGATGATGATGAGGATGATGGTGATGATGATGTTGATGATGATGGTGATGAGGTGATGATGATGGTGCCCCGATGATGCTGATGATGATGTTGATGACGTTGATGACGATGATGTTGATGATGATGATGACGTTGATTGTGATATCGCTTGTGATATCGATAGTGAGATCGATAGTTAGACCGAATGTGAGATCGATTGTGAGATTGATAGTGAGATCGATAGTGAGATCGATAGTCAGATCGATTGTGAGATCGATCGAATGGAATAGATCGAGTGAAATCGATTGTGAGATCGATCGAGTGAGATCGACCGAGCGCTACCGATAGTGAGATCGATAGTGAGACCGATCGAGTGAGACGTTGGTTCCTCCCCCCCCGAACCTCCTTATCACCCGGAGGGTGGTCGTATAGGTATATATACTAGCATATTCGCTTCTTGGGCTTTTACTTCGTCCAAGACAACCCACGAGGCCCCCAAGAGAGCTCCAAGACGGTCCCAAGATGGCCAAATAACCGCAAGACGGTCCGAGAGGGCCCCAGGACTGCCTCAAAAGGGGGTCCGGAGAGGGACCCCGAACAGAAATTTCGAGCCCTCGGCCCCAACACGCCCCCAGATTGCCCCAAGAAGCTCCCAACAGGCCCCAAGAGGCCCCTAGGGAACCCCAAGAGGGCGCCGAGAAGTCCCCAAGATCCCCCTAGGAAGCCCCCCAAAGACCCAACAACTGCCTCCAAGACGCCCCCAAAAGCCTCACACGAGACCCATCAGCCATCCGAGTGGCCTCAGACCCACACCCCAAGCACGGTGGCGGGATGGGCCGAAGGCCATTCGATCCGCCGCCCCCTTTTGATCTATCAAAGGGGTGCCTGGCGTGCTGGATGATATGGCTTTTGGCTTTGGTTATTTTTCCAAAAGAACTCCCCCTGGGGCTTCGGCCCGTCCCGCCGGCCACCCCGAAGAGGTGGTTGCAAACGGTTTTCCTGCCCCAGACGGCCCCAAGATGGCCTCCAAGACGGCCAAGATGCCTCCAAGACGGCCAAGATGGCCTCCAAGACGGCTCAGATGGCCCCAAGATGCCTCCAAGACGGCCCAAGATGTACCCTAGACGGCCTAAGATAGCCTGAAGATGGCCCAAGACGGCCCAAGAGGCCCCCAAGAGGCCTCCAAGACGGCACAAGAGGCCTCCAAGAGGTCCTCCAGGAAGGCTCGAAGAGGCCAAAATCATTGATGTTCCGTAGGTTTTTGAATGATTTTTGCATTTGCGCCTTTTCGGCTTTCCAACGGCCCCAGAGGCTCCCAAGATCGCCCAAGAGGCCTCCAAGATGGCCCCATGACGGCCCAAGGGACCCCCAAGACGGCCCCAAGAGGGCCCCAAGAAAGCCCAAGAGGCCTCCAGGACGCCCAACATGGGATCCAAGACGGCCCAAGATGGCCTCCAAGATGCCTCCAAGATGGCCAAGATGGCCTCCAAGACGGCTAAGATGGCCCCAAGTTCGCCCCAAGATCGCCCAAGAGGCCTCGAAGATGGCACCGTGACGGCCGAAGGGACCCCCAAGACGGCCCCAAGAGGACTCCAAGACGGCCCAAGAGGCCTCCAGGACGCCCAAGATGGGTTCCAAGATGGCCCAGGATGGCCTCCAAGATGCCTCCAAGACAGCCAAGATGGCCTCCAAGACGGCTAAGATGGCCCCAAGAAGCATCCAAGACGGCCCAAGATGGCCTCAATCTGGTCTAAGACGGCCCAAAAGGCCCGCAAGAGGCCTCCAAGACGGCCCAAGAGGCCTCCAAGAGGTTCTCCAGGAAGGCCCGACGAGGCCAACATCATTGATTTGTCTTGGGTTTTTGACGGATTTTTGCATTTGCGCCTTTTCGGCTTTCCGACGGCCCAAGACGGCCCAAGAGGCTCCCAAGATCGCCCAAGAGGCCTCCAAGATGGCCCCATGACGGCCCCAGACGCCCACAAGACCGCCCCAAGAGGGCCCGAAGACGGCCCAAGGGGCCTCCAAGACGCCCAAGATGGCCTCCAAGACGGCCCTGGAGCATTCCAAGAGGGCCCCGAGTCGGCCCAGAGAGGCCCCCCAAACGGCTTCCAACGGCGTCGGACGGGCCAGGAGCCCACCAAGGCGGCCGAAGATGGCCTTAAGATGGCCCAAGAGGCCTCCAAGAGGGCCTCCAGGAAGGCCCGAACAGTCCAACATCATTGATTTCCCATGAGTTTTTGAAGGATTGTGGCATTTGCTCTTTGTTCGGCCTTCCGACGGCCCGAGACGGCCCAAGTGCCCCCAAAGATCGCCCAAGAGGCCCCCCAAGACGGCCCCAAGAGGCCCCCAAGACGGCCCAAGAGGCTTCCAAGACGCTCAAGATGGCCTCCAAGACGGCCCAAGAGCCCTCCAAAACGTCCCCCGAGAAGGCCCGAAAGGGTCAAAATGGCCTCCAGACGGCTCAGATGACCTTCAAGATGCCCACGCGTTCCCCGAAGGCTTTCCAAACCGATTCGGGGAACACATGGTCCGATAGCTTGGCAGGTCTGGTTTCAACGTTCGGCCACATAGGCGCTTCCAAAAAGGCAGGGGGCGGCGGTGATTCGCCGTAGGCGTCTTCGATCCGCCCCCCCCGGTTGATTCATCACAGGGGTGCCCGGCGTGCTGAATCCTTTCGCTTTTGGTTTTGGTTCTTTTCCCGAAAAGAACTCCCCCTGGGGCTTCGGCCAATCCCGCCAGGGTCCTGGAAAGGCCCCGAAACCACCTCAACGACCGGAAACAAATCTCCAAGACGGCTCAAGATGGCCTCTAAGATGGTCACGTTGGCCCAAGATGGCCTCCAAGATGGCCTCCAAATCGCCGAAGATGGTCCAAAATGGCTTCCAAGACGGCCCGAGAGAAACCAAGATGCCTTCAAGTTCGTCCAAGACGCCTCCAAGACGGCCCAAGATGGCTCCAAGATGGCCTAAGACTGGCCAAGAGGCCCCCAAGAGGCCTCCAAGACGTCCTCAGGAAGGCCCGAAAGGGCAAACATCATTGATTGTCCTTGGATGTTTTGAAGGATTTTGTTCTTCATATCAGCTCTCCGACGGCCCAAGACGGCCCAAGAGGCCCCCAACATCGTCCCAAGAGCGCCCAAGAGGCCTCCAAGTTGGCCCCATGACAGCCCAAGAGGCCCCCAAGAGGGCCCCAAGAAGAGCCCACGACGGCCGAAGATGGCCCCGAAGATGGCCTCCAAGACGGCCAAGATGGCCTCCAAGATGCCTCCAAGACGGCCAAGAAGGCCTCCAAGACAATGAAGATGGCCCCATGATGCACCCAAAACGGCCCCAAATGGCCTCAAAGTTGCCTTAGACTGCCCAAGTGGCCCGCAAGAGGCCTCCAAGACGGCCCAGGAGTCCTCCAAGACGTCCTCCAGGAAAGCCCGAAGGGTCAAAATGGCCTCCAGCCGGCCAAGATGACCTTCAATATGCCTCCAAGACGGCCGAGATGGCCTCCAAGACGGCGAAGATGGTCCCAAGATTGCCTAAGACGGCCCAGATGGCCCGCAAGAGGCCTCCAAGACGGCCCAGGAGTCCTCCAAGACGTCCTCCAGCAAGTTCCCCGAAAGCTTTCCAAACCGATTCGGGGAACACTCGTTCCGAAAGATTGGCAAGGATCTGACCCAACCTTCGGCCAGCAGACCCCAAAACGCCTCCAAAAGCTCACAAGAGCCTCAAAGGGGCCCCGAACACGCCCTTCCCCACGTGTTCCCCGAAGGCTTTCCAAACCGACTCGGGGAACACATGGTCCGATAGCTTGGCAGGGCTCTGGCCTCAACGCTCGGCCACATAGGCACTTCCGAAAGGGCAGGGGGCTGCGGTGACTCGCCGTAGGCGTCTTCGATAAGCATTCCTCTGGTGTTTTGACAACCCATTTCCCCTTGCGTGTCCAGCGCAGCGAACACCGAGAATGTCAGCCGCGGAAAATACAATGACCCCAAGAAGCATGCCTCAAGACTCTGACACTGCCCCTCCCCTAATCCCCCGGGGGCTTCCTGAGCGCTCCTGGAGTGCCCTGAGACAGCCCAGGAAAGCCCGAATCGCCGAAAACTCGCTCCAAGACGCTCTCGATGGCGTCCAGACGACCCCGGACAGCTCCTAGACGGCCCCAAATGCCTCCCAGAGCACTCCCACGAGGGCCCCAAGAGGCAAACATCGTCACATTCCAATCGGAAGACGTATAAGTTTGCATCTGTGCCTCTGTCGCTGTCATAGCATCCAAGACAGCCCAAGAGGCCTCCAAGATAGGTCCAAGACGCCCAAGGCTTCTTAGGGCTCTGTGGAACCCTCCTTGGGTCGTGTTGGTGCTCTCATGGGCCGCCTTCAGGACCTCTTGGGCAAATTTGCGACCCACTTGGGCCCTCCTCCTCGCTGTGCCGGAATCAGAGAAGCCTGACTCTCCCGCGGTTTACACAGAAGCTGTGGTAAGCGGGCCCGCTGACGAAAAAACAAAGGGTCTGATCTTTCTGTGCTGCTGTACGCCGACGACACGCTGCTCATCGAGAGAAGGCAGACCAGCTTACAGCATCTCTTAGACAACGTCGCCTTGGCTGGGGCACAACTTGGAATGGAAGTACATTGGGACAGTGTCCAGATGACCAAGATAAACAGCGATGTGACGTTGAGGACTAAGGCCAGGCAGAGCATTGCAGAAAAGCATAATATGACATATTTGGATACTAGTTTCTATAATGGTGGGCAGTTGGGCACCGAACTAAACAAACTAATCGGGGCAGCATGGGCCGAATTTAGCTAGCGTCGAACACAAGATCTATTTCAAGCGTTGGTGACATCCAAAACCTTATATTATTTAAATACGGCGTGGTTAAATAAAGCTGAGAGGAGAAGGTGGGATGGATTTCAAGCCAAATGCCTAAGAAGAAAGTTGCATGTACATCCAGTCTTTGTTGCACGATTGTTTATCAGCAAAGTGTTGGAGCAAGCTGGACACATGCAATACAGCGCGCAACTTCTTCAACAGTAGATGGTACTATTTGGGAATATGTGTCGGGCTTCGGATACGAACTTTCTTCGACGACTTACTTTTCAGCCCGGCACCGTTTGTTCAGCCGTGGATGCTCATCAAAGGGGGAAAAATACACCCAAACACGAATGGGCGACGCAAGGTGGTGCTTGATAATCTGGGCCTGGAACAGTTGCGAGTGGCGAGCGATTGCGTAGCACATTCCATGCAAGGATGATGAAGGTGACCACTTGTAGCACTTCTTTACACACGTTGCATGTGATGCCCGGTGCCTTGGTATTCTATTTCTTTTTCGGCGTTCGCCCACGTTCTTCTGCGTATGGCTAAGCGTCGCGCAGCGTCGGCGCTCTCGCCTTTTGGGCTTACCGATGCTCCAAAACGGTCCACGAGGCCCCAAGATCGCCCCAACACGGCCCCAAAGGCCCCTAAGAGGGCCCCAAGAGGGGGCCCAGATGGGGAACCCGGACGGACATTACGAGCCCTCGGCCTCGAGAGGCCTCCAGGAGGCCCCAAGAGGCTCCCAAGAGGCCCCCAAAAGGCCCCCAAGAGGCCCCAAGAGGCCGCCAAGAGGCCCCCAAGAGGCCCCCAGGAGGCTCTCCAACTGCTCCGAAGAGGCCCCCGAGGGCGCTTCGACGAGACCCGAAGACACATCTCTGAGAACTCTGCCCCACAACCCAGGCACTGTGGCGGGATGGACCGAAGACCATTCGATACAAGGCGTGTAAGTCTTCCAGCCTGTCCTCCGAGACTGACAGATCGCCACGGCCCTCGGCCACCTGCCACTTGGTGCCGTCCGCGTCCTCGAAGAGGCTCTCGTCCTCCTCCCCGTCCACGTCCAGGCCAAACTTGCGCTTATACAAACCCTTCAGGTCCTCCAGCCTGTCCTCCAGGCCAACTAGCAAACCACGGCCCTCGGTCACCTGCCACTTAGTGCCGTCTGCGTCCTCGAAGAGGCTCTCGTCCTCCTCTTCGTCCACGTCCAGGCCAAACTTGCGCTTGTACAGGCCCTTCAGGTCCTCCAGCCTGTGCTCCAGGCCCGTCAGCACGCCGCGGCCCTCGGTCACCTGCCACTTGGTGCCGTCCGCATCCTCGAAGAGGCTGTCGTCCTCCTCCTTGTCCACGTCCAGGCCAAACTTGCGCTTGTACAAGCCCTTCAGGTCCTCCAGACTGTGCTCCAGGCCGGTGAGCAAGCCGCGGCCCTCTGTCACCTGCCATTTGGTGCCGTCCGCGTCCTCGCAGAGGCTATCGTTCTCGTCCTCCTCCCCGTCCACGTCCAGGCCAAACTTGCGCTTATACAGACCCTTCAGGTCCTCCAGCCTGTCCTCCAGGCCAACTAGCAAACCACGGCCCTCGGTCACCTGCCACGTGGTGCCGTCTGCGTCCTCGAAGAGGCTCTCGTCCTCCTCCTCGTCCACGTCCAGGCCAAACTTGCGCTTGTACAGGCCCTTCAGGTCCTCCAGCCTGTACTCCAAGCCCGTCAACACGCCGCGGCCCTCGGTAACCTGCCAGTTAATGCCCTCCGCGTCGTCCTCCTCCTCGTCCACGTCCAGACCAAACTTGCGCTTGTACATGCCCTTCAGGTCCTCCAGCCTGCTCTCCAGGCCGGTGAGCAAGCCGCGCCCTCGGTCACCTGCCACTTGGTGCCGTCCGCGTCCTCGACGAGGCTCTCGTCCTCCTCCTCGTCCACATCCAGCCCAAATTTGCGCTTATACAGGCCCTTCAGGTCCTCCAGCCTGTGTTCCAGGCCCGTCAGCACGCCGCGGCCCTCGGTCACCTGCCACTTGGTGCCGTCCGCGTCCTCGAAAAGGCTCTCGTCTTCCTCCTCGTCCACGTCCAGGCTGTATTTATGCTTGTACAGGGCCTTGATGTCTTGCAGCCTCACTTCAAGGGCTGCGAGCGGACCACAACCCTCGGTCACCTGCCACCTAGTGCCGTCCGCGTCCTCGATGAGGCTGTCGTCCTCCTCCTCGTCCACGTCCAGGCCAAACTTGCGCTTGTACAGGCCCTTCAGGTCGTCCAGACTGTGCTCCAGGCTGGTGAGCAAGCCGCGGCCCTCTGTCACCTGCCACGTGGTGCCGTCCGCGTCCTCGAAGAGGCTCTCGTCCACCTCCTCGTCCACGTCCGGGCCAAACTTGCGCTTGTACAGGCCCTTCAGGTCCTCCAGCCTGTGCTCCAGGCCCGTCAGCACGCCGCGGCCCTCGGTCACCAACCACGTGGTGCCGTCCGCGTCCTCGAAGAGGCTGTCGTCCTCCTCCTCCTCGTCCACGTCCGGGCCAAACTTGCGCTTGTACAGGCCCTTCAGGTCCTCCAGCCTGTCCTCCAAGCCCGTCAGCACGCCGCGACCCTTGGTCATCAACCACGTGGTGCCGTCCGCGTCCTCGAAGGGGCTCTGGTCCTCCTCCTCGTCCACGTCCAAGCCAAACTTGCGTTTGTACAGGCCCTTTAGGTCCTCCAGCCTGTCCTCCAGGCCAACCAGCAAGCCACGGCCCTCGGTCACCTGCCACTTAGTGCCGTCTGCGTCCTCGAAGAGTCTCTCGCCCTCCACTTCTTCATCTACGTTGATGCCGAACTTCTTCTGGAAGAGGGCCGTGACGTCGTCGAATTCCTCCTCCAAGCGCTTGGCGAACGGGCAACCAACCCCAGCAACTGTCCACTTCGCGCCGTCCGCGTCGGAGACGCGCACATCCTGCAGGCGCCACTCGGGGAGCTCGGCCAAACCCTCTTGCGACCACCTCTGAGAGCCAATGAACGGCGAAGCGAAAGGCGTGAAACCGTCGTCCTCAGACAAGAGCCGGTGGAAGTCGGTGGACGCCGTGAACTCCGTGGAGGCCGTGGACACCGCACGCTGGAACAGCAGTGAGTCCTCCGCCGCGTGGAAGGGGTCTGGCAGCGCAGCGAGGCTCTCAAGGCACTTGGCGACGGTTCCGTGCTTGGGCTGCTTGAGGGGACCCTGGCTGGGAGTCCCATGGCCGCTGCTGCAGATGCTCGTGCAGCCAGCGGCGGGCTTCAGCGCAGGGGACGCACCTGCGTTCGCAAAGAACGCAGAAGCATCCCCCGCAGGCTGAAACGTGCTCATCGTGCCTACTGGAAGCGGTTCTGGTAGACTCCTGCTCGGGTGAAGACGCGAGCGCGTCGTGTCAGTGGTTCGCTATGGGATGCTCGGACCAAATCTTGAGCCAAAATGCTAGGGAACGACGAGGGGAAAGACGAGGGATGGGGGCGACGAAGGAGGAGGGACTGGGGGAGGAGGGCTGCGGTGTTAACCCTGGCCCTCGGGGGGGGAGGGGGAGAGGGATAGGGCAAGCTAGGTGCGCTCGCGTCATATCTGACATCCTACCCTTCCCTCCCATCCCTTACCATGGCGCAGATCCCCTCTCTACTCGCACAGTCGGATGTCGAGCAGGGCAGTGATCCCGAAAGGGTACGCGATGCAACGTATAGCACGGCCTGGCATGGCGGAGAAGAGCACCGCAAAGCGTAGTATCAACCTAGCATTGCATTGCATGCCGTGGCATGGCACGGGACATGACGCCAGCGCTGCAGCGGGAGCACGAGTCGAAACGAGGGGAAGCGCGGAAATGAGGCCAGCGCTGCAGCGGGAGCACGATTCGGAACGAGCGGAAACACGGAAATGAGGCCAGCGCTGCAGCGGGAGCACGATTCGGAACGAACGGGGGAATGAGGCCCGCGCCTCAGCGAGAGCAGCATTTTGAAAATTAGCCTGGCGAAGGACCCAACCATGTGCAGTTGTGAATACCGCAATTGTGAATACCATCTTTGCCCGCGCTCTCTATGTGGCCACAGCTTCCCGTCGGAACCCGACATGCTCAGGAACACGTTCGTGGCCGTCTTCGCGGGCGCCGACGACGACACGGACGGCGTCCCTCTGACCGAGGAGCAAAAGCAGAAGAGGGCTTTGAGAGCCATGAGGGAGGAGGTGGCGTTGCACGTCGACACGGCGGAGTACGACGCCCAGGCGCGGTTGTTGAAGCAACACATCTATGGGGCCACGATCCTCGTGAGGGGTGTGCCGCAATGGCCCGGGGCCGCCATGCGAACCCTGCCACTGGCGCCTTCGCTGGAGCTCCTATGGGGCCACGATCCTCGTGAGGGGTGTGCCGAAATGCCCCGAGGCCGCCATGCGAACCTTGCCACTGGCGCCTTCGCTGGAGCTCCTGTGGTGCCACGATCCTCGTGAGGGGTGTGCCGAAATGGCCCGAGGCCCCCATGCGAACCCTGCAACTGGGGCCTGCGGTGGAGCTCCCTATGGGGCCACGATCCTCGTGAGGGGTGTGCCGACATGGCCAGAGGCCGCCGTGCGAACCCTGCTACTGGCGCCGTCGGTTGAGCTCCCTATGGGGCCACGATCCTCGTGAGGGGTGTGCCGAAATGCCCCGAGGCCGCCATGCGAACACTGCCACTGGGGGGTCTTCGGTCGAGCTCCCTATAGGGCCACGATCCTCGTGAGAAGTGTGCCGAAATGGCCTGAGGCCGCCATGCGAACCCTGTCACTGGGGCCTTCGGTGGAGCTCCCTATGGGGCCACGATCCTCGTGAGGGGTGTGCCGTCATGGCCCGAGGCCGCCATGCGAACCCTGCCACTGGCGGCTTCGGTGTAGCTCCCTATGGAGCCACGATCCTCGTGAAAGGTGTGCCGACATGGCCCGAGGCCGCCGTGCGAACCCGGCCGCTACGATCCTCGTGAGGTGTGTGCCGACATGGCCCGAGGCCGCCATGCGAACCCTGCCACTGGCGCCTTCGGTGTAGCTCCCTATGGGGCCACGATCCTCGTGAGGGGTGTGCCGAAATGCCCCGAGGCCGCCATGCGAACACTGCCACTGGGGGGTCTTCGGTCGAGCTCCCTATGGGGCCACGATCCTCGTGAGGGGTGTGCCGAAATGGCCAGAGGCCGCCGTGCGAACCCTGCCACTGGCGCCGTCGGTGGAGCTCCCTATAGGGCCACGACCCTCGTGAGCCGAAATGGCCCGAGGCCGCCGTGCAAACCCTGCCACTGGCGCCTTCGGTGTAGCTCCCTATGGGGCCACGGTCCTCGTGAGGGGTGTGCCGAAATGCCCCGAGGCCGCCATGCGAACACTGCCACTGGGGGTCTTCGGTGGAGCTCCCTCTAGGGCCACGATCCTCGTGAGAGGTGTGCCGAAATGGCCCGAGGCCGCCATGCGAACCCTGTCACTGGGGCCTTCGCTGGAGCTCCCTATGGGGCCACGATCCTCGTGATGGGGTGTGCCGACATGGCCCGAGGCCGCCACGCGAACCCTGCCACTGGCGGCTTCGGTGTAGCTCCCTATGGGGCCACGATCCTCGTGAGGGGTGTGCCGACATGGCCCGAGGCCACCGTGCGAACCCTGCCGCTACGATCCTCGTGAGGGGTGTGCCGACATGGCCCGAGGCCGCCATGCGAACCCTGCCACTGGCGCCTTCGGTGGAGCTCCCTATGGGGCCACGATCCTCGTGAGGGGTGTGCCGAAATGCCCCGAGGCCGCCATGCGAACGCTGCCACTGGGGCCTTCGGTGGAGCTCCCTATGGGGCCACGATCCTCGTGAGGGGTGTGCCGAAATGGCCCGCCATGTGGGGGGGGAGGGGGAGGAGAGGGGGAGGGAGGAGGAGGAGGAGGAGGAGGAGGAGGAGAGGAGGAGGAGGAACGCGGGGCGACGTTTTTTTTCTCTCTCAAAACGAGGACCCAACACCACAGGATGGTTGGGAAAACATGCAAGCGAAAACCCATATCTGGGGAAACCTATGTGTAAACAAACAATACGCGGGGGGGGGGGGTCGGACACTTTCAAACCGTCATCAAGGGAAGAGGGAGAGTCGTATTCATATTGAATAATTGTACAGAGAAGGGGGGAGCGGAAGGGGGGGAGGGAGGGAGGAGGGAGGAGAAAGATGATAGCAGCACCCAGTGAGCGCACCCCTGTCGCGTCAGGGGTCCTGGCCGACATCGGTTACATATCTGAGATCCCAAGTTGCAAAACAAATCAAGGAGACGTGGACAACATCACTGCTGAAACATGCTGCAACCCATGTACCCAGAACAAGACAAGACCGATCCAAGGACTCACTTCCGCGCAGATCAAGCTTAGTGAACGAAGCGCCTCGCAAACATCTACATTAGCACCTTGAACCTGCATCATTGGCAGAGTCAGGAACAACATACGCCGACTACGCATTGATCATGTAGAACATTTAATCATGGCCCTGGTTGGGCCGAACAATCAACTACCCACACAAGGTGCGCTCGCGACTCTTCACAAGACGTGAAGGCGTTGGAAAACCCAACGAGACGTCAATGATGTTTGCCGCCGTTTTGCCATTCCGCTTCTGACGAGCTTTTGAAGCCTCGAGATGGCTCACGCATAACCTAAGAGAGTCCCAATCAGGGCCCATGAAGGCTCAACTGTAGCCCCAAGAGCGCCCAAGAGTGCTCAAAGAGCACTCCAAGATGTGATTTTGAGGACTCCGACAAGGGGTCTGTAGTTGACGCCGCCCCCTTCATGGATCGAATGCCTCTAAGATGGCTCCAAGAGGGTCCCACGCGAGCCCCGAAGGCACCCACAAACGTCTCACATACCCACAAACGTCTCACATTCTCCATGAGCGGATAGTCCGCGGAGGCTGTTATGGTTGACTCATGCCCCTTCGCGGGCGTTGCTTGTGAACATGCGCGTTGCGGCCGTTCCCAAGATCGACTCGGAGAGGCGAGGAGCTAGCACCGATATCAGACCAGATCAACAAGCATCTCCCCCTCCTCCGTCCTCATCCTCCTGCTCCTCCTCCTCCTCCGCCTCCTCCTTCTCTCCCCAAAACGCTTCCGCAAGACAACTGGCGACGACTTAACCTCTGGATGCAAACCTACCGTAGGAATTCTTGAGACACGTCTACCACAAGACGTCTGAAGACAGACCTACCACAATACGTCTGGAAATACCTATTCTACAACATGTCAATTTATACATACACCACACAAGTACGGAAAACATACATATACCACATGACGTCTGGAGGCAATCATACCGCAGGCCGCCTGGATGCACATACGCAAGGGGATGCCAACACATATATGTTAGCCAGCGTTGACCCGTAAAGAGTGTGGTGCTAGTAATATATGTCGTGCTGTTTATGTTGTGCAATATATGCGGTGCTATTGATGTTGCGCAAGGTACAGGTGTATATGTATACATATATGGTGCAAGTTATGTGGTGTAGTATAGGTTGTGCAGCTTTTTTCGTGCCATCTATGTTGTACAGAATATATTAACCTATGTTGTGAGCGATCAAAAAACGCAAGCCCAGGAGGACCCCAAGAGACTGGCAAGACGGCCCCAAAGAGCCCCAAGACAGCCCGATACGGACCCAGAGACCTCCAAGACGGTCGTCAAGCGCCTAAAGAGGGACCTGCGACTGCCCAGGGAGGGCCCAAGACGGCCTCTGAAGGCCAAGAGGCTCCTTCGACGTGCCAAGAAGGCTCCAAGGGGACCTCCAGGAGGCCAAAATCCTTGATTCCCCAAGCAGCTTGCTGAACGGGGTGCCGCTCTTGTGATAAAAACTCACCCCGATTGGAAGACGCGCGAGCAGAGACATCCTCAAACTGTGGTGGTTCGGGCCGTTCGCCTGAGACATCCTCACAACTCTCGTTTCTGAATTGGCCAGGGTTGGGTGTTTCGCCTGGGACGTCCTTTCACTTCTGAGCTCCGAGACGCCGCGCGAGAAGTGGTCTGGCGCGTTTCCTCTGAGACATCCTGACAACTCTGGGCTCAAACTTGCCGCGAGAGAGGTGGTCCCGCACGCTTCACATCTTCGCGAATGTGGGCTCCCCGAATATCGCGTGCGAAGTGGTCCAGCCCGTTTCCCATGAGACACCCTCGAAACTCTGGGCTCCAAGACGCCGCGCGAAAGTTGGTCCGGCGCGTTTCGCCTGAGACATCCTCACAACTCTGGGCTCAAGAGGTGGTCCAGCGCGTTTCGCCAGAGACATCCTCACGAATCTAGGCTCCGAGATGCCAAGCACGAAATGGTCTGGCGCGTTTCACCTGAGACATCGCCGCAACTCTGGCTCCAAGGCGCCCTGCGAGAGATGGTCTGGCGCGTTTCACCGCAGACACTCTTGCAACTCAAGGCATTGAAAAAATGTAAGCGAGATGGTCCGGCGCGTTTTGCCCGAGACATCCCCGCAACTCTGGGCTCCATAATGCCGCGCGTGAGGTGGTCTAGCTCGTTTGGCATGAGACATTCTCGAAACTCTGGGCTCCGAGAGGGAGGAGGGAGGAAGGGTCTGACCCAAACGAACAATTTGGCCACACTCCTGTTGTCGAAGTGTGCCCTGGGAAAGATCTGGGCGCCGCCTGAGACATCCTCGCATGCCGCGCGAGAGGTGGTCCAGCGCGTTTCGCCAGAGACATTCTCGCCACTCTGAGCTCCGAGATGCCGCGCGCGAGCTGGTCTGGCCTGGCTCGCCGCAGACATCATCGCAACTCTGGGCTCCGACATGCTGCTTGCGAGGTGGTCCGGCGCATTCTGCATGAGACATCCTCGAAACTCTGGGCTTCGAGAGGGAGGAAGGGAGGAGGGAGGGGTCAGATCCAAACAAACCATTTGATCATACTTCAGTTGTCGAATTGTGCTCTGGCAAGGGTCTGCGGGCTGCCTGATCCATCCTTGCAACTCTGAGCTCCCAGATGTCGCGCGCGAGGCGGTCCAGCCCGTTTCGCCTGAGACATCCTTGCAAGGCTGGGCTCCGAGATGCCGCTCGAGAGGTGGTCCTGCCTGTTTCGAATGAAACATCATCGCAACTCTGGGCTCCGAGAAAATGTTCGCGAGCTGGTCTTCGGAAGACGCAAGATATACAAGACCACAGGGATCCTCAGTCCCAGATGTGGCCATTGAGGGCTTTTTTGTTATCGTCAACAAACTGGTTCTTCTTCTTCTTCCCAACAACGTGGCCAGGATGGCTGTGCTGCAGGCAGGGAAGAATGCAAGCCCGCCCCGCGACAGTCCATGACAACTTGAACAACAAACGAACGGTTCATGCGTTCCTGGTGTATGTGGTTCCTGGTGCATACGGGCACCCGGTATTCTGACGCGTTTGAGATATACACAAGGGCGTGGCTCGACGTTAAACATCGTTGCCCCTCGCTGGTGTGTACATGGAGCTGGTGCTTTGCTAGGTTATTACAATACGCCAGCTTCTTTGTGTTTTTCTCCTCCCTCTGTTGCGCGCGTTGGGGGCGCCGTCGCGGGGCGGGCTCGCCTTGCTCGCACTTCAGGTTGCCAAGGCTTTCCAGAGGCCGCATGCGCCGTCGGCAAGTGCCACTGGATGGTCGGAGGCGAGGTCTGCAACGTGGAAATGTGTTGTTCTCATTGTTTATACTGTTTCTTTTGGTGGCGGCTGCGCGCGATGTGGTCTGGCCTGCGTCGCCCGAGACATCCTCGTAACTCTGGGCTCCGAGAGTGAAGAGGGAGGAGGGAGGAGGGGTCAGACCCAAACCAACCATTTGATTACTCTTCCATTATCGAATTGTGCTTCGGGAGGGGTCTGGGCACCCCTGGCCAGACGGAGAAGGTAGCTAGCGTGAGCGCGATTCCTTAGTAAGGAGTAGGAGAAGGAGGAGGAGGAGGAGGAGGAGGAGGAGGAGGAGGAGGAGGAGGGGGGAGGAGGAGGAGGAGGAGGAGGAGGAGGGGAGGGAGGAGGAGGAGGAGGAGAAGAAGGAGGAGGAGGAGGAGGAGGAGGAGGAGGAGGGGAGGAGAAGGAGGGGGAGGAGAAGGAGGAGGAGGAGGAGGAGGAGGAGGAGGAGGAGGGGGAGGAGAAGGAGCAGAGGGAGGCGGGGAGGAGGACCAGGAGGATGAGGATCAGGAGGATGACGAGGAGGAGTGGGAGGAAGAGAGGAGGGGGATGATGACGATGAGGGGGTGTAGTGGAAGGGGGGAGGGCGAGCGCGAGAAGGAGAACGACGTGGATGCGGAGGAGGAGGAGGAGGAGGAGGAGGAGGAGGAGGAGGAGAAGGATGACGACGACGATGATGACGAAAAGCTCGACGACGACGCCGAAGACGCAGGCTGATCAGGAGCAGGAGGACGCGCGAACATTCTGAGGAGCCACCTTGGCTCAAAAAATGCTGTTTGGGGATACTGGCCTCTGGCTACAAGTTCCCTTAAAGATTTTAGCGTTCTCGTCGTTTCGGGCTTCCGACGCTCCAAGACGGGCCCGTAGGCCCCCCAAGATCGCCCTAAGACGGCTCAAGAGGCCCCCAAGACCCTCAAGAGGCCCGCAAGACGGCCCAAGAGCGCCCTACGGCAAGCCGAAAGGCCCCCAAGACGGCCCCACAGACCTCCAAGACGGCCCTGAAGTGGGCTCCAAGACGGCCCTCGAAGGCCAAGAGGTCCCACAGAGGCACCCAGAGGCCCCAAAGAGGTCCCCAAGAGTCCCAGGATAACCCCAAGATGCCCCAGAGGGCTCCCGAGAGGCCCTTTAAAGCCCCCCAGAAGGCTCACAGGAGCCCCCGGGAGGCCTCAAGAGGGCTTCAAGAGATCTCTGGTTCTTGCTTCTCCTCCTTCCCCTTCCTCTCCTCCTTTCTCTTCCTCTCCCCAATGTTTCCCCAAGGGTTTCCACAACGGCTGGGGGAACACATTGTCCAATAGCTTGGCCAGACTTCGGCCTATCGTTTGGCCGCATGGGCGTTTCCAAAAGGCAGGGGGCGGCGGTGATTCGCCGTGGGCGTCTTAGATACTCCAAAGAAGCCTTCAGGCCACCCCAGGAAAGGACAGCTGGCATGCGCGCTGAGTCACGACTCTCGATTCTGCGCGCCACTTCGCCAATCTTCCAGGGAGCGGCCAGAGATGCACCGCCGACGTCCTCGATGTCAGCTGATCGAATTCGCCGGCCCAACGGGCCAGAGGCGTGCTAAGATCTCCGGTAACTACTTCACAATATTTCTAGTTCGCGCGCGCGGGGCGGCCCCTGGGGGGCCCCGGACGAAAAGTACCCCGGGACGGTCCCGGGACGTTCGGGCCAGAGATGGTTTTCCGTCTGGGCGCCACCCTCGAGGCGCTCCAGAGAGCCCCAAGAAGGGCCCAGAGGCCTTCAAGAGGCCCCCAAGACAATAGACGACAGGTCCGCGATGCCACAAGATCGCTCCAAGGCGTCCAAGATGGCGCCTCGACGCCCCGAGAGGCCTCCAAGAACCCTCCCAAGAGAGCCTCCAGGGGCAAAAATTGATGATTTTCCGTTGGTTTCCTCATGATTTTGGCTTCTCCGCCTTATCGGCTTACCGGCGCTCAAAAACGACCCAAGAGGCCCCCAAGATCATCCCAACACGGCCCAAGAGGACTCCAAGAGGGCCCCAAAACAGCTCCAGCGGGCTCCAAGATAGCCCCAGAGGCATCCAAGATGGCCCAAGAGGCCCCACGACATCCCCAGACGGGGGACCCGAACGGAGATTTCGAGCTCTCGGCCCCAAGAGGTCCCCAGGATGCCCCAAGACGCCCCCAAGAAGCTCCCAAGAGGCCCCCAAGAGCCCCCTAAGAGGCCCCAGGGGAGCCCAAGACGCCGCCAAGGAGCCCCAAGACGCTCCCAAGAAGCCCCCAAGAGGCCCCCAAGACGGCCCCAAGAGGCCCCAAATAGCGCTCCAGGGCCGGCGGAATGAGCGAAACGATTAAATAATCTCCACCCGCGGAAACTTTCGATTTGGCCTCCCCGGAGGATCGCCGGGATTCTGGATGGCGGCTCCAAGATGGCCTTCAATGCCCCCCAGTGGCCAACAACCCCCGAGACTTGTCAAGGATGTCCCAAGACGGTCCAATATGGCCTCTAGATGGCCCAAGGCCTCCAGGTGGCTCCAAGAGGACGCCCAGGAGGCCCTCCAAAGGCGAAAATCTTTGATTTTCCTGTAATTGTTTCAGAAAGGTTTGCGCGAAGTTGCCTTCCGGGCTTCCGAGCCCGTAACCGCTCCAGGACGACCCAAGAAGCCTCCAACACCGAGCCAAGAAGGCCCACGAGGCTCGGCCTCCAAGGCGGCCCAAGTGGCCTCCAAGACTGTCCAAGAGGCCCCCCAGATGGATCCAAGCGGGGCCCAAGATGAGGAACCCGAACCAACCTTGGGGGACCCTCCCTCCAAGATGGCATCCAAGGCCCCCGGCGTGCCCCCAGGAAGCCTCGACGAGGTCCCAAGAGGACCCTGACTCGTCCTCGTTCTTCTCCTCGATCCTCGATGGCTCGTAAACTAGCACAACAACAACCGCTAGAAAGGGATACAAAGCTGATCTCAGGGCCTGCAGTGCACGGCCAGAGCAGGGCACCGCTCCTCCATCCTCAATCCTCCTCCTCCTCCTGCTCCTCCTCTTCCTCCTCCTGCTCCTCCTCCTCCTCCTCCTCCTCCTCCTCCTCCTCCTCCTCCTCCTCCTCCCCCCTCCTCCTCCTCCTCCTCCTCCTCCTCCTCCTCCTCCTCCGCCTCCTCCTCCTCCTCCTCCTCCTCCTCCTCCTCCTCCTCCGCCCGAGAAGCGCCACGCGGCTTCCCGTCGGGGCGCCCGCTCCGAGAGAAAGGCCCGCGGGAGGCTGGGTCCTCCTCCGCCTCAGCAGCGGCGGGGTCGCCTGCGGCGGGCTCCTCCGCGAGGTTGAAGAACTCGCACCGCGAAGTCGAGAGGGAGCTGGACCTCCACAGGAGGCGGCCGCGCGGCTCTCCTCTCCCCTCGCCCCCCCCCCCGTCTGCAGAAGGATACGTCGCCGTTCCGTCGCTTGCGGTGGCCCCTGGGGGCGCGAGGGCGCCCCCTTGCCCCAGGTGATAATCATTGAATTTGCAAAAAATGATCCGGTGCCCAACTGAGCCTTACCTTCCTGCCAAGTCGCGCGCAGGGTCCAGACGGTTGCACGGTCCCCTTGCCGCCCCGCCTCCACCCTGCGCAGCCCAATCACGAAGCGAAGCTAGGCCCACACGCACCGAACTTTGCCCTCAAATCGATGGTGGTAGGACGCTGGCAGCCATGAGCCTCATGGTGTTTGCAGCCAGTCAGAAGAAGGGACGCGCGGGCTGTTCTGAAAATTGTCCTTGGACGCTCCAGGCCCGCTGGGGAAACAACGGGGCCACCGAGACAACACAAAAAGGCGATGATTTGGTTGGCGACTGAGGGTTCGCGCGAACCCATGCCAGCGTCCGAGCACGGGAGAAGTATGTGGGGCCCGCAGCCACATCGCCTGAGGGGACGTGATGTGCGGCGCTCCAAGCGTCGCGACGACGCCGAAGGCGCCAGGGGTGCGAAGAACAGGGCGTGGCGGGAGGGCAGTGAGGGGGAACGATGCAGGGGGAAACATTGACTTGGAATCGGCGAGGCATCGCCGATAGATCAGCGATAGGCCCTCGATTGCAGAGCCGCACGTTCCTGGGCTGGGCTGCCAGGCACCCACCGGCGATGAGTGGGCTTGGGAGGTCTTCGCGGATCCCTCGAGCCTATCCTTCCAGCCGTTGCCCCTAAGGCCAGACAAGCACGCGAGCCACGCCTAGACCCCCAGTGCGAGCGTGGCGCCCGAGAGCGCAGCGGCACGAGCACCGTGCACAGCACGAGCGGTGCGCGGGCCACCTGCGCGGCCCGCGCGACACGCTGAGCGGCTACGTGCCCGCGGCGCGCCACGCAACCGCGCGCGCGGCGCGTGCGCGGCCAGAGCGCGCGCGCGGCGGCGGCGCGCCCGACGAGGCGCGCACGCTGCGCGAGATCCGGGACACAACATCAAGCTGGGAGGGGGCCCGAGTGGCTCGGTGGCGAGACGGGGCACAGAAGCACAGCCAGCGAGCGCGATGACGCGACGCCGCTGCTGAGACGCGAGGCGCGCCCGGCGCCTGCTCGGAGGGGCGAAAGCGAACCTCTGGGCACCCAGAAATGGCCGAAACCCGCGCGTTTCCCCCAAAGCAACCCTCAGCATCCTGGAGACGATGTAGTTCGGCCTGAATTGCCAGTCGTGTCAACACCCGTACGAAAATCCTTCACCTCGGGGAGAGGCAGCTGCGGCAACACCGAGTGGGGCCCCTTCGCCCCTCCTAGCTAGCACGACCGCCTTCACAATACATTTCCACTTCGGGATCAATTCGCACTGCCTAGAACATCACGAAGGATCAATCTCTCCTGGCCACTTCCGTGCTATGATTCGTTCCGCTCCGCCCACGAAGCGCAACCAAAACATATATCCGGGCGGTTACAGGCCACCTTTGCTTGACTCGCTCTGTGTAGACAAGACGACTCGACTTTCGCAACGGGGATGTGTTGACGGTTGCCCCCCCTTCCGGCACGCGACGCCCGGACTCATCGAGCAGCCGAGTGCCCAAGGGCCGGCGATGCACAATTAATCTGCTTGGCCGGTAGCCAGAGGGCGACGGAAAGACGCAACTCACGAAGCTACGGGGTGGCGGCGCATTCGATGCATCGGGGCTCTTCGATTTGGCTGCCGAGGCATTAGCGACCTCTGGCTTGCGCGCCCGCGGTCAAACAAACCGGATCGGATCGCATAGCACGATTCACTATGCATGCCTTCTGCAGCTGCTGCGGACTGAAGAAGGCGACAGGGCATGGCAAAGTGGAGAACACTTCAGCTGTGGGCAACTCACGACAGGGCCCCTCCTTCTCCTCTTTGCCTTCTTCGGCATCGCTTTCCTTGCTTCTTGCTGCGTGCGGGGGGGGGGAGGGGGGCAGTCGTCGCCACAGCTGGACGCGACTCGCGAGGCGGGCCAAGATGGACCCAAAGAGGCCGGCTGTGCGCGGGCTTTGGCCGGGGGCAAGGCGAAGAGGTGGCCTTCTAAGCATGCTGGGGGCTTCCGGGAAGGCGCCATGTCAGAAACCCTCCAAGACGCCCCGTGCATTCTCGTAACGAATGAGCGAACCACCTCTGCGGACCGTCCTCCGACCCAGCTCAGACCAGGTGGGCGAGACCACGGCCTCTTGGAAGATACGAGCATGCATCGTGACTGCGAGACAAAGCCTTCCTCCTCCTCCTCCGCCTCCTCCGCCCTCGTCGGCTCCAGGAAGACTGGGGGGCTTCGCCGCGCGGCGCGGCGCTGGACCTGCTGCAGCCGCCCGCACTCGGTGAAGGGAGGCGCACGCCGGCGCGGGCCGCCACGGCAGCCGAGATGGCCTGGGCTCGCTCTCACGGTCTCCCTCCCCTCCTCCCCTCCCGCCCATCTCCCCTCTCTCCTCCCCTCCCCTCCTCCCCTCCTCCCCTCCTCCCCGCCCTCCTCCTCCCCCTCCCCCTCCTACCCCTCCCACGCGGCTAGAGGCGGGCCTCGACGTCGTGCCTCGTCGTGCCTCGACCCAACCAGCCTCGACGTCGTGCCTCGGCGGCTCACCGTGCCGCGCTTGTGGCACCCAAAAAGATTGTCCGAGGCGAATGTGTGCGATTGTCATGGCAGCAACCGTGCCAGCTCATGTTTGGACGTCGTCGAGTGTGTCCCCTCATCATCATATCGAGTGGCACCCCGAAGGTGCGGTCAGCAAGAGCAGGCGACGAGCGCTGCGGGGACTGCATCTGGCAGTGGGTCGCCAAGCGGCACTCGATTTCTGACTTGTGGCCGTGGAGCCTTGGCGATATGAGGTCAAATCTAGCCGCCGACCACCAGCATGGGTACACTCCAGTATGCGAGAATGGGGCAGTGGCTGCAGGCGTGTTGTGGGCGGGTCCATACGCCCTCAGCTACAGTTTTCCCTCATGCAAACCGATGAACTCCACACTGCACTTTGTCAGCAGTCGCCCTCAGCTACAGTGCTGAAATTCTTGTGTGCGAGAGAAATACACATATATATATATATATATATATAGATGTGTGTATATGCCAAGGGCATAATCCTGGTGCGAGAAGGATGCCCAATGGCAGCCTACGCCACCTTCTGTCTCGGCAAAGGGCAGTGACAGCAGGTGTAGAACCAAAGATGGGAGCCGAATGCCATCAGTTCCAATCTGGGGTCTTCAGCATGTGGGAAGCCAGGCAGTGGCAGCAACCTGGCGGATGGTGGCGCAAGCCCAACGTCTACTGCTACAGTGTAGGCGCCACCGCACGAGAGGAAACGCTGGCAGTGGCAGCAAATGGATGGATGAATGTGGGAGCCCAGTGGTATCAGATGATTTCGTCGAGTCGCCAACTGTGAGACAGGGCAGCGGCGGCAGGTGTGAAGCGCAAGATGGGAGTCCAATGTCATCAACCACAGTATCGGGTCTACGGCGTGTGGGAAAAGCTAGGAATAGAAGCAAACTTGGGGATGGTGGCACACGCCCAACATGCATTGCTGCAGTGTTAGGATTGTCGCGTGTGAGGGAAGCAGGCGTTGGCAGCGGATGTAGGGATGAATTTGGATGCTAGAAGCTGGAGCCGTGGTGAGACCAGTCGTGGACGCCGCTGGTGGACGGCACGCAGCTCCATCGCCTCATCGTGGCTAGAATCACCTTCGTTTGAGATTCAGTGGGTGCCAAAAGACTAACGCGGTTGTGGGGCCGAGTGCTGTGCCGTCCGATGCCTCTCATATTTGGCGGAGCATCACAGGAACCGAGTGTAACAGCCCCCAGTCTGATATTGTTGCATCGGCACTCCTACCAAATGTCATGCAGCAGTTGGGGGAGTGCAGCGTGGTGCAATCGGCAGACGTCCAGCCAGGATCTGCTGTTGCTCAAAGAAGCGCAGACTGCAATCAGCAATGAGACCATGTGGCCACTTTCTCATCATACATCGGTCCTCTTCGGGCGCAGTGCGGTCAGGGGGTCCTGGGATCCTCAGGCAGAATCCTGGCTCCCCGCGGTTTGTCGACCACTACATGGGATAGCTTGTCTCTTGTCTATTGTCCCTCCCTCTCTCCCTCCCTCCCACCCGCCACCCGCCTCTCCTGGCACCCAACAACTATCCCCCTCTCTCCCTCCCTCCCTGCGCAGCAGCGTGTCCAGCCAGCCACTGCGCTCTGCAAGTGGGAGCTGGCGAATTCCCCCCCTCCCCAAGAACGGCACACCGCCAGACGGTGCCCACTCCCAGGCGGGAGGGGGTGCGCCAGGAGGAGCACCACGAAAGGCTCGCCGCCAGCGCCTTCGCCGCAACCCGCGGGCCAGTCGCCGTCCGGTCTCGCAGCATCCGCTTAGCAAGCCGCCTGGCAGCACAGGCGTCCCGAGAGTACGTGCAACTTGCGGCCCAAAACGGCACAGCTATAGGACCTAGTGTGTGTGTGTGTGTGTGTATGTGTGCCTGGCGCGGCTCTGGCGCCCGCCGCCTGCCTCCTCGCGCCCGGCGCCACGCCTCCGTCCAGACACGCGCCGTGGCGCCGCGGCCAGCACGCGCCGACGCCCAGCTATCAGCACGACGCCGGCCCATCCAATGAGCGGCTCTCCCCGCCGAGCCACGCTCCCCGCAGCCTCGCTAGGCCCGCGCGGACGCTTGTGGGGCGCGGAAGACCGTTTGGGCCTGCGCGCGCTGCAGAGCCGTGGCGATGCAACTGTATGCCCGGCGCCTGTATTGCTCGGCCCTCCCTCCCCCCCTCCTCCCTCTCCCCCTCCCTCCTCCCTCTCCCCCTCCCTCTCCCCCCTCATTCATCTCTCTCTCCCTCCCTGCCTCCGTCCGCCTCAGCTGCCGCCCTGGCTCGAGAGGTTTCGGGCGCCGTACCAGGTACGGCGAACTTCTCTCGGGGCGGGCAGCCACGCGCGCCGGCCCGCGCCCGCACAGCGGGCGGACAGGACCTCGCCGCGCCGCCTCGCGCGCTGCTCCTGGCGTGCCTGTAGGCCCTCGGCCCAGGCGCCCTCCTGCTGGCGGCACGCCGCGCCAGCAGCCCAGCGGCGGAGGCAGCGAACTGGCTTGGCACAGGCGTGCCCGAGCACAACGCGCACAAGCTCGTGTGGTGCTGCGCATAGCGAGTGCGGCGAGGTGCCTGGCGACACAACACAGCGCGATGGCGTGGCAGGCCAGAAGCAAAGGCGGAGGAAAAAACGGTCAATCCCCGCCGTCCCCGCCTCCCCCGCCGTGGTGGTGTCCGGCATGTGGTCACGCCAACGATGCCAGTGACATGATGTGCAGGACCTGCTACCCGCTCCCGCAGCAGAGCCCCGCGTTCAGCGTGCTCCGTGACCAGCCGCAGCACCAGCAACAGCATGCAGGCAGCGGGCAGCAGCAGCAGCATGATGGCGGAGGGCGCGGACAGCAAGGAGGTGGACGTGATCAGCGGAGCTCGCACCGACGGCGACGCACCTCGAGGCCAGCGCGCAGCAGCGCTCGTCAGCGCAGCCCCAGCCGTGCCCCGCCGCCCCAGCCCCAGCGGCGCGATGGCGAGTCTGCGGAGGAACCAGCCCTAGAGGTGCCTTCCCGACTTGTCATCCCGCCAGCGCTCGCCAGCCACCGACGTCACGTTCGACGAGAGTGAGCCCGAATCGACCGAGGAGACGGCGGATCGTCCAGCAGGCCCGCAGGAGGCCCTCGGCGTGCTCCCTGCAATGCCAAAGCAGGCGCGAGCACACCCAGCCTGGATTCAGCCTCCCACGGACCCTGCTGCCTTGGCCACTCACAAGCGCAACCTCCGCCGTATGGCAATAGCGTCTGTGAAGATGCTTCGCGCGTCCCGCGAGCTCGGCCTGCCGACCGGCATCCTGGAGGCGCAGGAGCAGGAATACTCAGTCCTGATGACAAGATGATCGTGGCCAGGACCCTGGAGGTGCGCCTTGCGAGGCAGCGGGCGTTCGTCGAGCGCGCCCAGCGCCGCTCCGAGCGCGCAGAGAAGGCGGCGCATGAAGCCATGATTGAGCACGGGGCCCGCCAGCTGGTCCAGCAGCATCGCGCCAACTAGCTGACCCGTGCGCAGCTACTGCTGCAGCAGCTCGAGACCCTCTTCCCGCTGCCAGTCGCCACCAGTGACGTCGAGATGCAGGGCGCCGCGACGCCTGTGGCGGAGGACGCGGCGCCCATCGCGCCCGTGGCGACGGCGCCCACCCCAATGTCTGGCGCCTCGGTCGCGGCGATCGCCGAGCTCCAGCAGGGCCAGGTGAGCATGGCACAGCAGATCGCGGGGCTGGCCACGGTCCTGGGCGGACTGCAGTCTGCGCCGACGCAGATCACAGCGGCAGCGAGCATGGCGGCGACTACTGCTACGACGACTCCAGCCACGCAGCCAACGGCTGATGCCACTCCTGCCCCGTCTGCTCAGCCCGCGCAGCATGGCGCCGCGGGGCCGCGGGCCGCCGCCGCGCAGCCCCCCTGCCGCGGCAAGTCCCGCCATGACGGCCGCTCAGTTGCCGGCGCAAGCAGCGATTGATGCAGCAGACGACGCCAAGGATGAGAACGCCTAGCAGGACGCCAACGCCACAGCCGCTGCCAGCCAGGCTGCGTGGGACGAGCGCAAGGCGGCTCGCCAAGCTCGCGCTCGCGCTGCTGCCGAGGCTCGCGCGAAGGCAGCAGCGGACGAGAAGGCAGCCCTGCAGGCCCAGGGCCTTGCGGCTGCTGGGCAGTCCACCCTCAAGGCAGTGATGGCCGCGTCGGGATCAGCGACGCTACTAGGAGGTGTGCTCCCACGCGCGGTGCCGGGCGAGGAGCGACCTGAACCCGCGGGGAGAGAGGGGCCTGCAGGGGCCGGAAGCCGCGACAGCAGCCCGCGCCGCACGAACGCGGAGGAGGTACGCGCTGGCCAGAGCCCGGAGGAAGACGTCGACGTGACGCAAGCGAGCCCGTCGCAGAAGGGGTGAGCCAGCCTGCAGAGCCGCTACCGTGGATGTAAAGAATTAACGCGAAATCAATTCGTAACGTTGGATTTCGCCATTCAAAGGCCCCAGGAACAATGCTTCGGCAAGATGTCTGGCAGCCAATGAAAATGTAACAAATAAACGCGAACCACGGAAGAACTTTTACTTCGCCCGTGGCGGGTTGCGCCGAGGTTGTGTCCTATCTCTTTGCGTGGCGGAGTTCAACGTTACGAATGGTTTTCGCGTTGATTATTTACAGCCACGGCTGCCATTTTGACACGGCCCCAAACTTGTGCTTGGATTGCAACTTTGCCGGCGTACTTCGCCTCTACCGCTCTCAGATGCCCGGTGACATCGCGCATTGCTTCCGCAAGCCCCCGCGGGCCCCGCGGGCCCCACGGGCCACGTGAGACAACCAATCCCCACAGGCGCCGCAAGTCCCGATGGCCCCATGAGTCCCACCTGCGTCGCAGGCCCCGCAAGCCGGACTGCTCTCGCAGGTCCCAGGAGGCCCCGTACGTCGCACGGGTCCCACGTGCCACAGATGCCCCCCAGGCCCCCGATAAGTGGCATGTCCCATGGGCGTCGCAGGCCTCACAGGTTCACAGGTCCCACGGGCAACGGACGCCCCCCCTCTCCCCCTCCCAGGGCCCGCAGGTATCACGGGCCCCACAGGGCGCGCAGGTCTCGCCGGTCTCACGGGCCCCGCGCGCAACCGGGCCCCCTCTAGTCCTACGGGCGTCGCAGGTCTTCCAGGTCTCACTGCCCCTTCAGGCATTGCAGGCCCCGCAGGCGCCGCGGGCCGCGCCTGCCCCGCAGGCCCCGCAGGTTGCGCCTCCAGGCCGCGCTGTAGTTGCCGCGGCGTCATCAGGCGTCACCAGGACGACGCGGCGGTGCGATCGCCGGGAATGGCGTTCAGGGAGGTGCCTTTTGTATAAGCCGAGCCACTACGATTTGTGGGATCTCTGCGTGGCTCGGACGAAACGATGGCGACATCCCCACGAATTACTGTCTCGGACGTTGCGATGCGTTCGGTCCTAGCCTGGCTAGGACGAAGGGATGATGAGGTTGCCAGGAATGGCGTTCTGGGACATTACGATTTGTTCGGCCCTAGCCTGGCTAGGACGGGACGATAATGATATTACCAGGAATGGCGTTCTAGGACGTTGCGATTTTTGCGGTCGTAGCCTGGTTAAGACCAAACGAACACGAACGCCACGAAGCGCGATAGGGCTGCAACTTTCCAACGTTACGAATCACTTTTTGGAGCTCTCGCTTAGTACTTCCTCACAAAAGCGACGCCGATCGTAACGTTGAGTGCGGTTAAATCAGAGTCAATGAAATTCTTTTTGCAAGAATATTCAACGTTACGATCGGCGTCGCTTTTGTGAGGAAGTAGTAAGCGAGAGCTCCAACAAGTGATTCGTAACGTTGGAAAGTTGCAATATCGAGCTTCGTGGCTTTCGTGTTCGTTTGGTCTTAGCCAGGCTAGGGCCGCAAAAATCGTAACGTCCTAGAACGCCATTCCCGGCAATCTTATCATCGTTTCGTCCTAGCCAGGCTAGGACCGTACAAAATCGTGACGTCCCAGAACGCCATTCCTGGCAATCTAATCATCGTTTCGTCGTAGCCATTCAAATTGAATTCATTATCATGTCCCAGAACACTGTTCCTGGCATTCTCATCGTCGCTTCGTGTAAGCAACGCGAGGTCATGCAAAGTCATTGTTTTGCGTGGATATGTTTGCGGTGTTTCGCGTTGCACGGCGTTGCTTAACATTCTGCCCTGGCCTACAGCGTGGTTTTTGCCACCTGGGTTGCGCGCCGTGCGCCGCGCCGCATAGATTGCATCGTCTGAATGTGAAAATATCGATGTTCGGGTTCGAATTGCCTGGGGGTCGATTGCGATATGTCACGCGATGCATGAAGAAGCGTTGCCGAGTTAATGTTGCCAGAAGGCTGCTCTTCTGACGCGCCCCCGAACTTGCGCTTGGATTGCAACTTTGCCGGCGTACTTCGCCTCTACCGCTTTCGGATGCCCGGTGACAGCACGCATTGCTTCCGCAAGCCCCCGCGGGCCCCACGGGCCACGTAAGACAACCAATCCCCACAGGCGCCGCAAGTCCCGATGGCCCCATGAGTCCCACCTGCGTCGCAGGCCCCGCAAGCCGGACTGCTCTCGCAGGTCCCAGGAGGCCGCGTGCGTCGCACGGGTCCCACGTGCCACAGATGCCCCCCAGGCCCCCGATAAGTGGCATGTCCCATGGGCGTCGCAGGCCTCGCAGGTTCACAGGCCTCACGGGCAACGGACGCCCCCCCTCTCCCCCTCCCAGGGCCCGCAGGTATCGCGGGCCCCACAGGGCCCCCTCTAGTCCTACGGGCGTCGCAAGTCTTCCAGGTCTCACTGCCCCTTCAAGCATTGCAGGTCCCGCAGGTGCCGCAGGCCGCACCTGCCCCGCAGGCCCCGCAGGTTGCGCCTCCAGGCCGCGCTGCACTTGCCGCGGCGTCATCAGGCGTCGCCAGGACGACGCGGCGGTGCGATCGCCGGGAATGGCGTTCAGGGATGTGCCTTTTGTATAAGCCGAGCCACGGCGATTTGTGGGATCTCTGCGTGGCTCGGACGAAACGATGGCGACATCGCCGCGAATTGCTGTCTCGGACGTTACGATGCGTTCGGTCCTAGCCTGGCTAGGACGAAGGGATGATGCCAGGAATGGCGTTCTGGGACATTACGATTTGTTCGGTCCTAGCCTGGCTAGGACGAAACGATGATGAGATTGCCAGGAATGGCGTTCTAGGACGTTGCGATTTTTGCGGTCATAGCCTGGCTAGGACCAAACGAACACGAACGCCACGAAGCGCGATAGGGTTGCAACTTTCCAACGTTACGAATCACTTTTTGGAGCTCTCGCTTGGTACTTCCTCACAAAAGCGACGCCGATCGTAACGCTGAGTGCGGTTAAATCAGAGTAAATGAAATTCTTTTTGCAAGAATATTCAAAGTTACGATCGGTGAGGAAGTATTAAGCGAGAGCTCCAACAAGTGATTCGTAACGTCGGAAAGTTGCAACCCTATCGAGCTTCGTGGCTTTCGTGTTCGTTTGGTCTGAGCCAGGCTAGGACCGCAAAAATCGTAACGTCCTAGAGCGCCATTCCTGGCAATCTCATCACCGTTTCGTCCTAGCCAGGCTAGGACCGTACAACATCGTAATGTCCGAGAACGCCATACCTGGCAATCTATTCATCGTTTCGTCTTAGCCATTCAAATTGAATTAATTCATTATCATGTCCCAGAACACTGTTCCTGGCATTATCATCGTCGTTTCGTGTAAGCAACGCGAGGTCATGCAAAGTCATTGTTTTGCGTGGATATGTGTGCGGTGTTTCGCGTTTCGCGGCGTTGCTTTAAATTCTGCCCTGGCCTACAGCGTTGTCTTTGCCACCTGGGTTGCGCGCCGTGCGCCGCGCCGCATAGATTGCATCGTCTGGATGTGAAAATATCGATGTTCGGGTTCGAATTGCCTGGGGGTCGATTGCGATATGTCACGCGACGCGCGAAGAAGCGGTGCCAAATTAATGTTGCCAGAAGGCCGTTTTTGCGCTAATCATTTACAGCCGCGGCTGCCATTTTGACACGGCCCCAAACTTGTGCTTGGATTGCAACTTTGCCGGCGTACTACGCCTCTACCGCTCTCAGATGCCCGCTGACATCGCGCATTGCTTCCGCAAGCCCCCGCGGGCCCCGCAGGCCCCACGGGCCACGTGAGACAACCGATCCCCACAGGCGCCGCAAGTCCCGATGGCCCCGCGAGTCCCACCTGCGTCGCAGGCCCCGCAAGCCGGACTGCTCTCGCAGGTCCCAGGAGGCCGCGTACGTCGCACGGGCCCCACGTGCCACAGACGCCCCCCAAGCCCCCGATAAGTGGCATGTCCCATGGGCGTCGCAGGCCTCACAGGTTCACAGTCCCACGGGCAACGGACGCCCCCCCTCTCCCCCTCCCAGGGCCCGCAGGTATCACGGGCCCCACAGGGCGCGCAGGTCTCGCCGGTCTCACGGGCCCCGCGCGCAACAGGGCCCCCTCTAGTCCTACGGGCGTCGCAGGTCTTCCAGGTCTCACTGCCCCCTCAGGCATTGCAAGTCCCGCAGGCGCCGCAGGCCGCGCCTGCCCCGCAGGCCCCGCAGGTTGCGCTTCCAGGCCGCGCTGCAGTTGCCGCGGCGTCATCAGGCGTCACCAGGACGACGCGGCGGCGCGATCGCCGGGAATGGCGTTCAGGGAAGTGCCTTCTGTATAAGCCGAGCCACGACGACTTGTGGGATCTCTACGTGGCTCGGACGAAACGATGGCGACATCGCCACGAACTGCCATCTCGGACGTTACGATGCGTTCGGTCCTAGCCTGGCTAGGACGAAACGAGGGTGATATTGCCAGGAATGGCGTTCTGGGACATTACAATGTTTGCAGTCATAGCCTGGCTAAGACCAAACGAACACGAACGCCACGGAGCGCGATGGGGCTGCAACTTTCCAACGTGACGAATCACTTTTTGGACTTCATAACAAAAACGACGCCGATCGTAGCGTTGAGTGCGGTTAAATCAGGATAGCTAAAACTCTTTTAAAAAGCTGCGGGACCTGCAGTGCCTGAAGGGGCAGTGAGACCTGGAAGACCTGCGACGCCCGTAGGACTAGAGGGGGCCCTGTTGCGCGCGGGGCCCGTGAGACTGGCGAGACCTGCGCGCCCTGTGGGGCCCGTGATACCTGCGGGCCCTGGGAGGGGGAGGGGGAGGGCGTCCGTCGCCCGCGGGGCCTGTGAACCTGCGAGGCCTGCGACGCCCATGGGACATGCCATTTATCAGGGGCCTGGGGGGCATCTGTGGCACGTGGGACCCGTGCGACGCACGCGGCCTCTTGGGACCTGCGAGAGCAGTCCAGCTTGCGGGGCGTGCGACGCAGGTGGGACTCATGGGGCCATCGGGACTTGCGGCGCCTGTGGGGATTGGTTGTCCTACGTGGCCCGTGGGGCCCGCGGGGCCCGCGGGGGCTTGCGGAAGCAATGCGTGATGTCACCGGGCATCTGAAAGCGGTAGAGGCGAAGTACGCCGGCAAAGTTGCAATCCAAGCGCAAGTTCGGGGGCGCGTCAGAATGGCAGCCTTCTGGCAACATTAACTCGGCACCGCTTCCTCATGCATCGCGTGACATATGGCAATCGACCCCCAGGCAATTCGAACGAACCCGAACATCGATATTTTCACATTCAGACGATGCAATCTATGCGGCGCGGCGCACGGCGCGCAACCCAGGTGGCAAAAACAACGCCGTAGGCCAGGGCAGAATTTTAAGCAACAACCGTGCAACGCGAAACACCGCAAACATATCCACGCAAAACAATGACTTTGCATGACCTCGCGTTGCTTACACGAAACGACGATGAGAATGCCAGGAGCAATGTTCTGGGACATGATAATGGATTCAATTTGAATGGCTAAGACGAAACGATGAATAGATTGCCAGGAATGGCGTTTTGGGACGTCGCGATGTTGTGCGGTCCTTGCCTGGCTAGGACGAAACGGTGATGATATTGCCAGGAATTGCGCTTTTAGGGCGTTGCGAGTTTTGCGGCCCTAGCCTGGCTAAGACCAAACGAATACGAAAGCCACGAAGCTCGATAGGGCTGCAACTTTCCATCGTTACGAATCACTTGTTGGAGCCCTCGCGTACTATTTCCTTACAAAAACGACGCCGATCGTAACGTTGAATATTTTTTTTAAAGAGAATTTTATGTATTCTGATATAACCGCACTCAACGTTACGATCGGCGTCGTTCTTGTGAGGAAGTACTAAGCGAGAGATCCAAAAAGTGATTCGTAACGTTGGAAAGTTGCAACCCTATCGCGCTTCGTGGCGTTCGTGTTCGTTTGGTCCTAACCAGCCTATGACCGCAAAAATCGCAACGTCCTAGATGGCCCATTCCTGGTAATATCATCATCGTTTCGTCCTAGCCAGGCTAGGGCCGAACAAATCGTAATGTCCCAGAACGCCTTTCCTGGCAACCTCATCATCCCTTCGTCTTAGCCAGGCTATGACCGAACGCATCGCAACGTCCGAGACAGCAAGTCGTGGCGATGTCGCCATCGTTTCGTCCGAGCCACGCAGAGATCCCACAAATCGTCGTGGCTCGGCTTATACAAAAGGCACCTCCCTGAATGCCATTCCCGGCGATCGCACCGCCGCGTCGTCCTGGTGGCGCCTGATGACGCCGCGGCAACTGCAGCGCGGCCTGGATGCGCAACCTGCGGGGCCTACGGGGCAGGCGCGGCCTGCGGCGCCTGCGGGACCTGCAATGCCTGAAGGGGCAATGGGACCTGGAAGACCTGCGACGCCCGTAGGACTAAAGGGGGCCCTGTTGCGCACGGGGCCCGTGAGACCGGCGAGACCTGCGCGCCCTGTGGGGCCCGTGATACCTGTGGGCCCTGGGAGGGGGAGAGGGGGGGCGTCCGCTGCCCGTGGGGCTTGTGGACCTGCGAGGCCTGCGACGCCCATGGGACATGCCACTTATCGGGGGCCTGGGGGGCATCTGTGGCACGTGGGACCCGTGCGACGCACGCGGCCTCCTGGGACCTGCGAGAGCAGTCCGGCGTGCGGGGCCTGCGACGCAGGTGGGACTCATGGGGCCATCGGGACTTGCGACGCCTGTGGGGATTGGTTGTCTTACGTGGCCCGTGGGGCCTGCGGTGCCCGCGGGGGCTTGCGGAAGCAATGCGCGATGTCAACGGGCATCTGAGAGCGGTAGAGACGAAGTACGCCGGCGAAGTTGCAATCCAAGCACAAGTTTGGGACCGCGTCAAAATGGCAGCCGTGGCTGTTAATAATTCACGCGAAAACCATTCGTAACGTTGAACTCCACCATGCAAAGACATAGAACACAACCTCGGCGTAGCCCGCCACGGGCGAAGGAAAAGTTCTTCCGTGGTTCGAGATGAGTTTTTACATTTTCATTGGCTGCCAGACATCTTGCCGAAGCATTATTCCTGGGGCCTTTGAATGGCGAAATCCAACGTTACGAATTGATCTCGCGTTAATTCTTTACATCCACGGCCTTCTGGCAACATTAACTCGGCACCGCTTCTTCACGCATCGCGTGGCATATCGCAATCGACCCCCAGGCAATTCGAACCCGAACATCGATATTTTCACATCCAGACGATGCAATCTATGCGGCGCGGCGCACGGCGCGCAACCCAGGTGGCAAAACAACGCTGTAGGCCAGGGCAGAATTTAAAGCAACGCCGTGCAACGCGAAACACCGCAGACATATCCATGCAACACAATGACTTTGCATGACCTCGCGTTGCTTACGCGAAACGACGATGAGAATGCCAGGAGCAGTGTTCTGGGACATGATAACGAATTCAATTTGAATGGCTAGAGCGAAACGATGCATAGATTGCCAGGAATTGCGTTCTGGGACATTACGATGTTGTTCGGTCCTAGCCTGGCTAGGACGAAACGATGATGAGATTGCCAGGAATGGCGTTCTAGGACGTTACGATTTTTGCGGCCCTAGCCTGGCTAAGACCAAACGAACACGAAAGCCACGAAGCTCGATAGGGTTGCAACTTTCCAACGTTACGAATCACTTGTTGGAGCTCTCGCTTAATACTTCCTAACAAAAACGACGCCGATCGTAACGTGCCGCAGGCCGCGCCTGCCCCGCAGGCCCCGCAGGTTGCGCATCCAGGCCGCGCTGCACTTGCCGCTGCGTCATCAGGCGTCACCAGGACGACGCGGCGGCGCGATCGCCGGGAATGGCGTTCAGGGAGGTGCCTTCTGTATAAGCCGAGCCACGACGACTTGTGGGATCTCTGCGTGGCTCGGACGAAACAATGGCGACATCGCCACGAGTTGCCGTCTCGGACGTTACGATGCGTTCGGTCCTAGCCTGGCTAAGACGAAGGGATGATGAGGTTGCCAGGAATGGCGTTCTGGGACATTGCGATTTGATCGGTCCTAGCCTGGCTAAGGCGAAACGGTGATGATATTGCCAGGAATGGCGTTCTAGGACGTTACGATGTTTGCAGTCATAGCCTGGCTATGACCAAACGAACACGAACGCCACGAAGCGCGATAGGGCTGCAACTTTCCAACGTTACGAATTACTTTTTGGAACTCTCGCTTAGCACTTCCTGACAAAAACGACGCCGATCGCAACGTTGACGAGCTTCGTGGCTTTCGTGTTCGTTTGGTCTTAACCAGGCTAGGGCCGCAAAAATCGCAACGTCCTAGAACGCAATTCCTGGCAATCTCATCATCGTTTCGTCCTAGCCAGGCTAGGACCGATCAACATCGCAATGTCCCAGAACGCCATTCCTGGCAATCTATTCATCGTTTCGTTTTAGCAATTCAAATTGAATTCATTATCATGTCCCAGAACACTGTTCCTGGCATTCTCATCGTCGTTTCGCGTAAGCAACGCGAGGTCATGCAAAGCAATTGTTTTGCGTGGATATGTTTGCGGTGTTTCGCGTTGCACGGCGTTGCTTACAATTCTGCCCTGGCCTACAGCGTTGTTTTTGCCACCTGGGTTGCGCGCCGTGCGCCGCGCCGCATAGATTGCATCGTCTGGATGTGAAAATATCCATGTTCGGGTTCGAATTGCCTGGGGGGTCGATTGCGATATGTCACGCGACGCGTGAAGAAGCGGTGCCGAGTTAATGTTGCCAGAAGGCCGTGGATGTAAAGAATCAGCGCGAAATCAATTCGTAACGTTGGATTTCGCCATTCAAAGGCCCTAGGAATAATGCTTCGGCAAGATGTCTGGCAGCCAATGAAAATGTAAACAATAAACGCGAACCACGGAAGAACTTTTCCTTCGCCCGTGGCGGGTTACGCCGAGGTTGTGTTCTATCTCTTTGCATGGCGGAGTTCAACGTTACGAATGGTTTTCGCGTTTACAGCCACGGCTGCCATTTTGACACGGCCCCAAATTTGTGCTTGGATTGCAGCTTTGCCGGCGTACTTCGCCTCTACCGCTCTCAGATGCCCGTCGACATCGCGCATTGCCTCCGCAAGCCCCCGCGGGCCCCGCGGGCCCCACGGGCCACGTAAGACCACCAATCCCCACAGGCGCCGCAAGTCCCGATGGCCCCATGAGTCCCACCTGCGTCGCAGGCCCCGCAAGCCGGACTGCTCTCGCAGGTCCCAAGAGGCCCCGAGCGTCGCACGGGCCCCACGTGCCACAGATGCCCCCCAGGCCCCCGATAAGTGGCATGTCCCATGGGCGTCGCAGGCCTCGCAGCTCCACATGTCCCACGGGCGACGGACGCCCCCCCTCTCCCCCTCCCAGGGCCCGCAGGTATCACGGGCCCCACAGGGCGCGCAGGTCTCGCCAGTCTCACGGGCCCCGCGCGCAACAAGGTCCCCTTTAGTCCTACGGGCGTCGCAGGTCTTCCAGGTCTCACTGCCCCTTCAGGCATTGCAGGTCCCGCAGGCGCCCCAGGCCGCACCTGCCCCGCAGGCCCCGCAGGTTGCGCCTCCAGGCCGCGCTGCAGTTGCCGCGGCGTCATCAGGCGCCACCACGACGACGCGGCGGCGCGATCGCCGGGAATGGCGTTCAGGGAGGTGCCTTCTGTATAAGCCGAGCCACGACGATTTGTGGGATCTCTGCGTGGCTCGGACGAAACGATGGCGACGTCGCCGCGAATTGCTGTCTCGGAAGTTACGATGCGTTCGGTCCTAGCCTGGCTAAGACGAAGGGATGATGAGGTTGCCAGGAATGGCGTTCTGGGACATTACGATTTGTTCGGCCCTAGCCTGGCTAGGACGAAACGATGATGATATGACCAGGAATGGCGTTCTAGGACGTTCCGATTTTTGCAGTCATAGCCTGGCTAAGACCAAACGAACACGAACGCCACGAAGCGCGATAGGGTTGCAACTTTCCAACGTCACGAATCACTTTTTGGAGCTCTCGCTTAGTACTTCCTCACAAAAACGACGCCGATCGTAACGTTGAGCGCGGCTAAATCAAAATAACTAATTCTTTTTAAAAAGAATATTCAATGTTACGATCGGCGTCGTTTTTGTGAGGAAGTACTAAGCGAGAGCCCCAACAAGTGATTCGTAACGTTGGAAAGTTGCAACCCTATCGAGCTTCGTGGCTTTCGTGATCGTTTGGTCTTAGCCAGGCGAGGGCCGCAAAAATCGTAACATCCTAGAACGCCATTCCTGGCAATATCAGCATCGTTTCGTCCTAGCCAGCCTAGGACCGAACAGAATCGTGACGCTCCAGAACGCCATTCCTGGCAATCTAATCATCGTTTCGTCTTAGCCATTCACATTGAATTCATTATCGTGTCCCAGAACATTGTTCCTGGCATTCTCATCGTCGCTTCGTGTAAATAACGCGAGGTCAGGCAAAGTCATTGTTTTGCGTGGATATGTTTGCGGTGTTTCGCGTTGCGCGGCGTTGCTTAAAATTCTGCCCTGGCCTACAGCGTTGTTTTTGCCACCTGGGCTGCGCGCCGTGCGCCGCGCCGCGTGGATTGCATCGTCTGGATGTGACAATATCGATGTTCGGGTTCGAATTGCCGGGGGGTCGATTGCGATATGTCACTCGATGCATGGAGAAGCGGTGCCGAGTTAAAGTTGCCAGAAGGCTGCCGTGTTGACGCGGCCCCAAACTTGCGCTTGGATTGCAACTTTGCAGGCGTACTTCGCCCCGGCCGCTTTCAGATGCCCGTTGACATCGCGCATTGCTTCCGCGAGCCTCCGCGGGCCCCGCGGGCCGCGTGAGACAACCAATCCCCGCGGGCGCCGCAAGTCCTGATGGCCCCATGAGTCCCACCTGCGTCGCAGGCCCCGCAAGCCGGACTGCTCTCGCAGGTCCCAGGAGGCCGCGTACGTCGCACGGGTCCCACGTGCCGCAGATGCCCCCCAGGCCCCCGATAAGTGGCATGTCCCATGGGCGTCGCAGGCCTCGCAGGTTCACAGGCCCGACGGGCAACGGACGCCCCCCCTCTCCCCCTCCCAGGGCCCGTAGGTACCACGGGCCCCACAGGGCGCGCAGGTCTCGCCGGTCTCACGGGCCCCGCACGCAACAAGGCTCCCTCTAGTCCTACGGGCGTCGCAGTCTTCCAAGTCTCACTGCCCCTTCAAGCATTGCAGGTCCCGCAGGTGCCGCAGGCCGCACCTGCCCCGCAGGCCCCGCAGGTTGCGCCTCCAGGCCGCGCTGCAATTGCCGCGGCGTCATCAGGCGCCACCAGGACGACGCGGCGGTGCGATCGCCGGGAATGGCGTTCAGGGAGGTGCCTTCTGTAAAAGCCGAGCCACGACGATTTGTGGGATCTCTGCGTGGCTCGGACGAAGCGATGGCGACATCGCCGCGAATTGCTGTCTCGGACGTTACGATGCGTTCGGTCCTAGCCTGGCTAAGACGAAGGGATGATGAGGTTGCCAGGAATGGCGTTCTGGGACATTACGATTTGTTCGGTCCTAGCCTGGCTAAGACGAAACGATGACGATATTGCCGGGAATGGCGTTCTAGGACGTTCCAATTTTTGCGGTCATAGCCCAGCTAAGACCAAACAAACACGAACGCCACGAAACGCGATAGGGTTGCAACTTCCCAACGTTACGAATCACTTTTTGGAGCTCTCGCTTAGTACTTCCTCACAAAAACGACGCCGATCGTAACGTTGAGTGCAATTTAATTAGAATAACTAAAATTCTTTTTAGAAGAATATTCAACGTTACGATCGGCGTCGCTTTTGTGATGAAGTATTAAGCGAGAGCTCCAACAAGTGATTCGTAACGTTGGAAAGTTGCAACCCTATCGAGCTTCGTGGCTTTCGTGATCGTTTGGTCTTAGCCAGGCTAGGGCCGCAAAAACCGCAATGTCCTCGAACGCCATTCTTGGTAATCTCATCATCGTTTCGTCCTAGCCAGGCTAGGACCGAACAAAATCGTAATGTCCCAGAACGCCATTCCTGGCAATCTAATCGTCGTTTCGTCGTAGCCGTTCAAATCGAATTCATTATCATGTCCCAGAACACTGTTCCTGGCATTCTCATCGTCGCTTCGCGTAAGCAACGCGAGGTCATGCAAAGTCAGTGTTTTGCGTGGATGTGTCTGCGGCGTTTCGCGTTGCACGGCGTTGCTTCAAATGCTGCCCTGGTCTGCAACGTTGTTTTTGCCACCTGGGTTGCGCGCCGTGCGCCGCGCCGCATAGATTGCTTCGTCTGGATGTGAAAATATCGATGTTCGGGTTAGAAATGCCTGGGGGTCGATTGCGAGATGTCACGCAATGCGTGAAGAAGCGGTGCCGAGTTAACGTTGCCAGAAAGGCCTGCCATTTTGACACGGCCCCAAACTTGTGCTTGGATTGCAACTTTGCCGGCGCACTTCGCCTCTACCGCTCTCAGATGCCCGCTGACATCGCGCGTTGCTTCCGCAAGCCCCCGCGGGCCCCACGGGCCACGTAAGACAACCAATCCCCACAGGCGCCGCACGTCCCGATGGCCCCGTGAGTCCCACCTGCGTCGCAGGCCCCGCAAGCCGGACTGCTCTCGCAGGTCCCAGGAGGCCCCGTGCCTCGCACGGGCCCCACGTGCCACAGATGTCCCGTGCCTGACAGGTTCACAAGCCCCACGGGCAACGGACGCCCCCCCTCTCCCCCTCCCAGGGCCCACAGGCATCACGGGCCCCACAGGGCGCGCAGGTCTCGCCAGTCTCACGGGCCCCGCGCGCCACAGGGCCCTCTCTAGTCCTACGGGCGTCGCAGGTCTTCCAGGTCTCACTGCCCCTTCAGGCATTGTAGGTCCCGCAGGCGCCGCAGGCCGCGCCTGCCCCGCAGGCCCCGCAGGTTGCGCCTCCAGGCCGCGCTGCAATTGCCGCGGCGTCGTCAGGCGTCAGCAGGACGACGCGGCGGCGCGATCGCCGGGAATGGCGTTCAGGGAAATGCCTTTTGCATCAGCCGAGCCACGACGATTTGTGGGATCTCTGCGTGGCTCGGACGAAACGATGGCGACATCGCCACGAATTGCTGTCTCGGACGTTACGATGCGTTCGGTCCTAGCCTGGCTAGGACGAAGAGATGATGAGGTTGCCAGGAATGGCGTTCTGGGACATTACGATTTGTTCGGCCCTAGCCTGGCCAGGACGAAACGATGATGATATTACCAGGAATGGCGTTCGAGGACGCTGCGATTTTTGCGGTGCTAGCCTGGTTAAGACCAAACGAACGCGAACGCCACGAAACGCGATAGGGTTGCAACTTCCCAACGTTACGAATCACTTTTTGGAGCTCTCGCTTAGTACTTCCTCACAAAAGCGACGCCGATCGTAACGTTGAATGCGGTTAAATCAGAATAGAATTCTTTTAAAAGAATATTCAACGTTACGATCGGCGTCGCTTTTGTGAGGAAGTATTAAGCGAGAGCTCCAACAAGTGATTCGTAACGTTGGAAAGATGCAACCCTGTCGAGCTTCGTGGCTTTCGTGTTCGTTTGGTCTTAGCCAGGCTAGGGCCGCAAAAATCGTAACGTCCTAGAACGCCATTCCTGGCAATCTCATCATCGTTTCGTCCTAGCCAGGGCAAGACCGAACAGAATCGTGACGTCCCAGAACGCCATTCCTGGCAATCTAATCATCGTTTCGTCTTAGCCGTTCAAATCGAATTCATTATCATGTCCCAGAACACTGTTCCTGGCATTATCATCGTCGTTTCGTGTAAGCAACGCGAGGTCATGCAAAATCATTGTTTTGCGTGGATATGTCTGCGGCGTTTCGCGTTGCACGGCGTTGCTTCAAATGCTGCCCTGGTCTACAACGTTGTTTTTGCCACCTGGGTTGCGCGCCGCATAGATTGCATCGTCTGGATGTGAAAATATCGATGTTCGGGTTCGAATTGCCTGGGGGCCGATTGCGATATGTCACTCGACGCATGAAGAAGCGGTGCCGAGTTAATGTTGCCAGAAGGCTGCCATTTTGACGCGGCCCCAAACTTGCGCTTGGATTGCAACTTTGCCGGCGTACTTCGCCTCTACCGCTTTCAGATGCCCGTTGACATCGCGCATTGCTTCTGCAAGCCCCCGCGGGCCCCACGGGCCACGTAAGACAACCAATCCCCACAGGCGCCGCAAGTCCCGATGGCCCCATGAGCCCCGCCTGCGTCGCAGGCCCCGCAAGCCGGACTGCTCTCGCAGGTCCCAGGAGGCCGCGTGCGTCGCACGGGTCCCACGTGCCACAGATGCCCCCCAGGCCTCCGATAAGTGGCATGTCCCATGGGCGTCGCAGGCCTGACAGGTTCACAAGCCCCACGGGCAACGGACGCCCCCCCTCTCCCCCTCCCAGGGCTCACAAGTATCGCGGGCCCCACAGGGCGCGCAGGTCTCGCCGGTCTCACGGGCCCCGCACGCAACAAGGCCCCCTCTAGTCCTACGGGCGTCGCAGGTCTTCCAGTCTCACTGCCCCTCCAGGCATTGCAGGTCCGGCAGGTGCCGCAGGCCGCGCCTGCCCCGCAGGCCCCGCAGGTTGCGCCTCCAGGCCGCGCTGCAATTGCCGCGGCGTCCTCAGGCGTCACCAGGACGACGCGGCGGTGCGATCGCCGGGAATGGCGTTCAGGGAGGTGCCTTCTGTATAAGCCGAACCACGACGACTTGTGGGATCTCTGCGTGGCTCGGACGAAACGATGGCGACATCGCCACGACTTGCTGTCTCGGACGTTACGATGCGTTCGGTCCTAGCCTGGCTGGGATGAAGGGATGATGAGGTTGCCAGGAATGGCGTCCTGGGACATTACGATTTGTTCGGTCCTAGCCTGGCCAGGACGAAACGATGATGATATTGCCAGGAATTGCGTTCTAGGACGTTCCGATTTCTGCGGTCATCGCCTGGCTAGGACCAAACGAACGCGAACGCCACGAAGCGCGATAGGGTTGCAACTTTCCAATGTTACGAATCACTTTTTGGAGCTCTCGCTTAGTACTTCCTCACAACAACGACGCCGATCGTAACGTTGAGTGCGGCTAAATCAGAATAGCTAAAATTCTTTTTTAAAGAATATTCAACGTTACGATCGGCGTCGTTTTTGTGAGGAAGTATTAAGCGAGAGCTCCAACAAGTGATTCGTAACGTTGGGAAGTTGCAACCCTGTCGAGCTTCGTGGCTTTCGTGTTCGTTTGGTCTTAGCCAGGCTAGGGCCGCAAAAATCGCAACGTCCTAGAACGCCATTCCTGGCAATCTCATCATCGTTTCGTCCTAGCCAGGCTAGGACCGAACAAAGTCGTAATGTCCCAGAACGCCATTCCTGGCAATCTATTCGTCGTTTCGTCTTAGCCATTCAAATCGAATTCGTTATCATGTCCCAGAACACTGTTCCTGGCATTATCATCGTCGTTTCGTGTAAGCGACGCGAGGTCATGCAAAGTCATTGTTTTGCGTGGATGCCTGCGGTGTTTCGCGTTGCGCGGCGTTGCTTCACATGCTGCCCTGGCCTACAGCGTTGTTTTTGCCACCTGGGTTGCGCGCCGTGCGCCGCGCCGCATAGATTGCATCGTCTGGATGTGAAAATATCGATGTTCGGGTTCGAACTGCGGGGTCGATTGCGATATGTCACTCGATGCATGAAGAAGCGGTGCCGGGTCGAGTTAATGTTGCCAGAAGGCCGCGGATGTAAATAATTAGCGCGAAATCAATTCGTAACGTTGGATTTCGCCATTCAAAGGCCCCAGGAATAATGCTTCGGCAAGATGTCTGGCAGCCAATGAAAATCTAAACAAATAAACGCGAACCGCGGAAGAACTTTTCCTTCGCTCGTGGCGGGTTACGCCGGGGTTGAGTTCTATCTCTTTGCATGGCGGAGTTCAACGCTACGAATGGTTTTCGCGTTCATTATTTACAGCCACGGTAGGCGCCAGTGGGGATTGGCCCTCGTGGGCTCCGAGCGCCGCGGCTCTGCCGGGGCACCCAGCCCCGTCTCTCATTTTGAATGTGCCGCCCGTCAGTCGAGTTCCCGACTGCGGCAATCTAGCGGCATTGCTCGCGGCCCAGTGGCAGGACGCAGCGCTCTCTCCCATTTTCGTGGCGCCGCCATCCACGCAACATCCTGTGCCACGCCTCTTTCTTCATCGTCTCCATTCTAGCGCCGTTGATTTCCTGGCGAAGTATGCCTGCTCTAGTGACGTTCGCGACGATGACATGGACCATTTTGTAATGTACACAGACGGATCGGGAGGGTCAGACAGCGCGGACATGAAGGGACCACCATCATGGGCGTTTGCTGTGCGTGGCATTACCCAGGACAGCAAACGTCGGATGGGCGGTTGCATGGCTGGATCCGCCCCTGCACTTAAAGAGGAGAGTGTGAGCCCGTCGAGTCCCGCCGAGTTCTATGCTGCTCTTTGGTTTGTTTGTTGGCTCCTTCAGGCGCCTTCGGTATATCGCTCGAGGCGTATTGCTGTTCGTTCGGATAGCATGCTGGTGGTAGAAGCTGCTGCAGGAGGTGTGATGTACAAGTCATGCGGTGTGTTGCCCATCCCGTTAGATTCTCTGGTAAAACTTGCTCGAGTTCGCACCGTGATAACATGGTTGCATGTTCCAGGTCACACTGCGTATCCACTGAGCGAACTTGTAGATGCACTTGCCCGCCTAGTTTCGAGTAAGGATATATCGGACCGTCCAGAAGACGGTGTTTCTTGGTCAATACTACTCTCTCAGATGGACAAGGTTCCATGGATATGGTTGATAGCCGACGCCCACCGCGGTGCGAGGGAGCTCCCAAATCTGACCCCAGCCCATCTCGGCAATATTGCTCCTGCAGAGGTGTCCCCTTTGCGAGCTCTCTCGTCGCCCGCTGCTGGATCGACGGTTCGAGACAGTCAGCATCCAGACCCGGACAGTCCACAGGTTACCACGCCATCGTCTTTTTGTAGACTCAGTCAGGTTCGCAGTCGCTAGCGCACTTACACTGCGACCGCGAAGACGACCGACGCGCTCTCAAGGAATACGGATACGATGCACGTACCGTGATTCAGCTGGTATTGATATCCCCGGCCGCATGCTGGCCCTTGCGCATCAGTTAGCATGTTGCCAACATCTTTTCGTGGGCACGCTTGAGACGCGACTGAGGTACAACACTTGGCACGAAGTTGATTCGTATCTCGTGATGACGTCAGCAGCTAAGCTAATGGATGCTACGGGGTTGCGTTGTGGGTTAACACAAGATTTGAATACCTTCCTGGCTGCACGCTAAACAGACGACACTTCCGGGTACGCTCGCATGATTCACGACACTTACTAGTAGCTGTGCGGGTCCTCTCGCTGCGTACCGAAGTTCTTGTTGCACGCGCGCTACGTGCACGTGCGACGGGAGGTCTCGGCATGGTTGCACAGCTGTGGACACGTATGCGTGATGTCGTGCTTGCGCGGCCTGGTCAAGCCCCGCTGTTCTGTCTACTGGGCGCAAACGCCACTGTCGGGACGGTTCAGTCCAGCCGCGCGGGCCCTTTGGGCGCCGAGCAGGAAAACGATGCCGGACACCTGTTCCACGATTTCTCACGAGCTACGGGACAGAGTGCGGCGTCTACTTTTTCGGAAATCTTCCGCGGCATACATGGTACGTGGATGCCGCCTGGCGCGGCCCCCCAGGACCCGAGACGCCGCGTTGACGACGTAAACGTAACAGTGCGATCAGTCGACAAGGAATTGATCCGACAGTGCATCTGTCTATGCGATATGATGACCATTTCGTCGTTGAGGCCGACGTGCAAGTCAGCGGCGCGGGCCCCGTGCGGGCTGCTTCCTCGTGGGCCAAAATCCCCCGTGATCGGAAAAATCCAGGACACCGAGTGCGCGGCCAAGTTTGCTACCATGAGCAGAAATATTCGCAGCCAACTTTCCAGTCGCACCCGAATGATCACGCGCAACATTTGAATGACGAACTAGCTAGGGCGGTCACCGCGTGCTTCCCGTAAAGAAGTCACCCGCGGGACGTTTGCCGCGTCAGACATGGCTCTCGGTTCGCTCGCTGACGCTCATGGATCATCGCTCTTCTGGACGGCGAGAGCTACGTATGTTGCGACGACGACTAAACCTACTGCTGCTTGCCGCTGCTTTTGCGCGTGGGCCACAGATGGGAAGGAGGTGGAGGAGTGGTTGGACTACCGACAGTGCAGGTGGTGGTGGTCAGTGCGATGGGGGTCCCTCTCGTGCGTTACCCATAGATGCATGCGAGGCAGATGCATATGCGGGTTCACAGGTTTTCGAGGCTGCAGTGGAGTTGAAGGGTGTAAGAGGTAGATTGTATGTCCCTCCCTTCCATATCGTACATCTGGAGGCCTTGTGGAGACTGTGTCGTGCACCAACACCTGGGAGCCATATAGGACACCTGCAGCCCAATGACTGCCCCCTGGTAGGCTTTCCGCGCGCCCTGTATCAATTACCAAATAATATTCCCAATTTCTGGAGATGGCAGGGTCTCTTGTGGGCCTTCACAGACGCTTTCATGCGTGGTGCGGCGTTTGTGATAAACAGATCTACCGCGCCGGATGCTGCCAAGCACTGCGATGACATCGCGGCCGGTATTCAAGATGCATGGTCCCAGAGACAGGCAGCGGAAGCTTTTGCGGCCTTACGCCGCGTCAGCGCAGGTTCCCGCGGCAAGCGCACGCTTAAAGAGCTGCCCATCCTCAGGGAGATGCACGCTCGGCCGGTAACTTCGCGGCTACACGCAGCTCGACGCTGGCAGCATCACTTTGGCACGCTAGAATTGGCAGCTACCTTCGAGCTTGCAGATGTGACTAGGCTTGCGGGTCACTTCACACGGGTGCCATGCGATCGGATGTCCTCCGACCCCGTGCCCAGTGAAATCCTGCCGACCTTGTCTGCATGCCTGCCGTCAGAGCAAGCGCGCCGCCCCTGGCTGCGATGGTTTCACGGAAGCTCTGGTGCATACTTTTGCCACCGAGCTCGCTGCCCTGCACTGCCCGCTACAACTCGAGACCGCCGTCATCCTAATGGAGCATATTCAAAGGAAGGGAGTCTACCGTGACTTACTAAAGTCCATCACGGCTGACCCCAGTGCCTGTGTCAGCTCCCGCTCTATTCTGGTGTCCTCACAGCTTGGCAAGGCATCGCGAAGACGCTTGCGGACTAGGTTGATGCCAGCACTACTTGCCACAGCATGGGCTGCACAGTTCGAGGGAATGCCAGTTCGGGGCACTGGACATGCGTCAGTCACTATTCGTCTTGCGCAAGCTGTTGCGGCTGCGCGTGCTCTGTCTTTCGGCACGCTTGTCCTGGATTTGGTGCAGGCATTTTACCGCGCCCCACGTGAACTACTTCTTCGCTCGCCGCTCGACGATGATGCCGTTGCCTGTATTGTCAGGGCAGCAGGGCTACCGTCGAGTGCCATGCATGAGCTCGCACGGCGCATGCGAGAGCAGACACATATTGTGGAACAGCAAGTGGTGAACGGCTAATTACACGCGCACGCAGCTGCCCAGATTTCACAATGCTACCATGCCCCCTGGTTCCTGCGCGAGGGCTCGGACCAGATTTCCTTGCCACGACGTCCGTTTTTCCCTGGGCAACCTCTGGCGGATAGATTGTGCGAGATGCTCATGGGTGAGTGCATGCACGCTGTGCGAGCTCAATTGGACGCTGAAGGACCAGCCCTGCATGCCTGCAGTTGAGCGCAATAGCGCGCAGAGTATAGTGACGGATGCCGACGCTGCTACCACCGTGCCGCTGTTGGACGTCACCTTCTGATGACGGCGCCATCATTCTGATTGTCCCTGCTTCCGACCTGTATCCTGCCATGTGCCGTGCGCTTACCGTGGTTGCCGATGTGTTTGCTAGCAGGAGGCGCCTACTTGACCTCGGCGTTACGAAAACGGCCTCTTTGTTGGCTCACCGAGGAACGGGAGCGAAGAAGGCGAAGCAGCATGCGTGGCACGAGTGTGGTGGGCATGTGGTTGCGCGGACACAGCGCCTTGGGACTATGCGTGCACCGATTGTCAAGCACCGTGTACATCTTGGCTCGGCTATTGATTCCCAAGGTAACATGGGGCCCGAGGTCCGATATCGAGCCAACAATACCACAGCTACGTTACGGGCGTTGCGCACTCGCGTATTCTCCACCAAGGCTCTTGCCGATCCGACATGTATGACGCTCGCCGACAGTCTGGTGTTATCGGGGCGTCTTTACAACTCGGGCGCCTAGGCTATGCTAACACTGGCGGAAGCCAAAATGGCCGACGCCGAAGTCATGAAAGTCTACCAAGCGGCGGCGAAAGTCCGTTTTATGGAAGCCGAATCGTGCATATGTGATGGTCAAGTGCTGGCCAGACTCAGAAGACCCCCACCCGAGTTCTAAGAGGAGCTGCACGTTTGCGACTGTTGGGCTCACTCTTGCACACAGGGCCCAAGCTTGCATTTGCCTTACTACGGGCCGAGTGGCGCGACGCTGCTCAGCATTGGTGCCGCGCCAGGCCATGGCTGGGAATGGTCAGAGACGATTGCTCGTGGCAGCGTGCTGCTGCTGCTGCTTGTGCTTCTCTCCCGCCACCGATTGAGGATTTCTGTGAATGGGAGTCTCTTGTCCTACGAAATCAGACAGCTTGGAGACGCATTATCAAGATGGCGTTACACGCCACGGCCCAATCTCATGCTCGTAACGTTGAGGCAGCCATAGTGGAGGCCCAGCTCTGTTTCACAGGAGGTCCGGTCCCTGGGAGTGCCAGACCGTCTTTGGACGGATGTTCATGGACTACTTGTGGACGCGCCTGCATGCGCCGCAGCCGACACAGAGGATGCCAAAGTCACGCGTCCATGGCGCGCGCGCGCCTTCCGAAAGTGCGGAGCATTACGTGCGCATGTGGCGCGTGCCCACCGACAAAACCCAGCTTTGGCACGCGCATGGGCGTCGCCAGACGGACAATGTCACGCGCGCCTATCTGCATGTCATGCTCGGGCACACCTGGTAGACCACCTAGCACATGATTCCCCGCGGTGTTTATCTATACTGACGAGTGGTCCTACCACGGCAATACCAGCGCTAGGTGTTACTATTTCAGGCGCCGCGCCGTGCCATTATATCACACATCCCGATATTTCAGCCCCCGTGACAGGCAGGATCCCAGGTGTGCCGTTGTCTCGCCGTCATGTTGTTGTGCCGACAGCCCGCGCAGCTGGCCCCATCACAGAGCACGCATATCTGGTTACCGCCGCGATGGACCATGGCACTGCGCGCGTGGAAATTGCGGCCGCTGACCCTGTTCTCCCATCTGGTCTTGCTTCTCGCCTGCAATCTCCTACACCTGTGGCTGCCGCTGTCGTGCCGCCGACGCCGACTGACCCCGTTCAGTACACCGCTGAGAGGTACCCCAGTCGACAATTCCTGGCAGAACGGTGCACTAGCATCGCAGCCGAGCCCATGCCGAAAGCCGTCAGACGAGTTGAATACTTTGTCCTAAATTTGTTATGTGGGCGGAGGAGGGCGGGAGACATGCAGGCGCAGGTTGAATGGGCGGATTGCAGCACCGACTATGTTATATATACATATATATACTCTTATATATACGTCCTGTCTGTGGATATAGCCATACATGCAGTGGGCGGTGACCTCATGAATCATGACGCGCTCGCCGAATGGAGGTCTCACATCCTTGCACGTCGGGTGGTGGTGTCGGGTGGCGGACCGCCGTGCGAGACCTGGTCTGCCTCTCGTTGGGCAGAAAAGGCCAAGGCCCGCCGCCACTTCGGACGCATGATCAGTTTTGGGGCAAGACGGCAGTCACTGAGCGTCAGATGGAACAGCTGTGGGTGGGCAATGCGCTATACCACGCTATGCTTGAGCTTTTCGCGGCCCCTATGCAGGCTGGGACATCATGTTGGCTTGAGCACCCCCAGCCGTGCGGATGGAGGCGCCGAACCATCAGCTGGTGTACTTGTCACCCGATGCGGGCTTTCCAGTTGCCCCCAGCAGTCACGACGTCCGACTTTGATCAATGTGAACATGGTTGGACGTCACGGGCTCCCACTCGGATCGTTGCACTCAGACTGCCAGGGCTGCGCGCCGCCCTGCTTGCGACCCCTGGAAACGGCAGATGTTCGCACGGTAGGAACGGACACCAAACGCTGCTTGGGTATGATAGGGACAGATGGGAGTGGCGCACAGCCAAAAAGAAGACGCATCCCGCCGGCCTGTGCAAGTGCATTGCTGCTGCCACCGCTGACGCAGCGCGTGCCATCTGGGAAACGGAAAGGGGAGTTGATAGTACTGAGGCCGTTGTTCCATATGACATGGGGGAGGATGGTAAAGTACGCGATGGACTACTACGTTTCCTTGTCTCCCGGGATCTATATTCTGGCACAGACGAGGGATGGGCCCCCGACTTTGTCTCTCGGCGCACACGTCGTGTCCGACACGGCCCCGAGTTAGATCGCTTTCGACCTCTGCGCGCCCCCCCGACATCGGAGCAGGCTACCTCGCCCCCCCCCCCCCACACAGGTTCACGACGACATGGCGGATGCTAGACCTCCAGGCCCACCACAGGCTGACGAGGAGCAGGAGCATGTAGATGCACGTGCTTTTCTTGGTGACTCGCAGAGGGTATCGGACCCTCCCCCCCAGCCCGTCCCTGTACCGCTAGCGCCCGAAGTCTTGGAGCGCATCGCGCAAAACCGCGCGCAGGCACGTGTCAGAGGAGCGGCTAAACTCCAGGAGGCGAGAGAGGCTCGCTTGCGCGAGGTCGCCCAGTGGACCCGTGATCCTAATTTTGGCAGGGGTTTGTTCGGATAAGTTGCTGCCTGTCAATTATCAAGAGATGATGGAGGCTATGTTTGCGGGGAGAGGCCAGGTGGAGGTCAGAACAGTCAGATGCTGTCGCTTCCACGCAGCCGCTTGCAGTCGCTTTCTGTGCGCTTTTCCCCCGTCCTTGCCTGACTTTATGATGCCGATGTCCTTCCTTACGCGTCGACGGCATGGTGACGTAGGTCCGATGCAATTGCTCTCTCTATGTTGGTGATGCTCTCTCTGATTGAGTTACGCCAGACATTTTTTGGCCATACCGCTCTTCCTTGTAATCAATGTGCGCTGGTCGTGCCTGAAACGTTGGTGCTTGGTGCAGACAGAGGCCGCAGGTCGAGCGTGCGAATATCGTGCACCCCCGATGGCCCATGACCTGCACAAGCCCATGCTGCTGGTGTTAGGCCCTATGCCTCCGTTTGCCCCCTCCCTTCTCCTGCAGCGTTGTGTTGCGACATGTGCGCTGTGTAACGATAAGAGTGGGGGGTGGTATGGGTATGGTCGGGCGGAGCACTTACACCTTGGCGCCCGTGCTGCTAGATACCGCGTGTTTCTGCCAGCAGCTAGTGAGTGCCGCACCAAGCTGACCGTCTCCTCGGCGAATCAGAGCGCAACTCCAAAATTTCCTCCGCCTCCTCCGCCTCCGCCTCCGCCTCCGCCTCCGCCTCCTCCTCCTCCTCCTCCTCCTCCTCCTCCTCCCCCTCTTCCTCCTCCTCCTCCTCCTCCTCTTCTTCCTCCTCCTCCTCCTCCTCCTCCTCCTCCTCATTCCGGGTCTACCCGCCACGAGGAAGATAACTCTGAGGTCCAACGTAAGCCTACGGCGGCTGGGGCGACGGAGAAACCATCTCCTTCCCGAGAGCGGGGGAAGACGAGGAAAATGAGGATGAGGACGACGAGTGAGAGGACTAAAAGGAGAAAGAAGGAGGATGGACAAGAGGGATCAGGCCGACACGAAACTCCAACCCGAAGGACGGGAACCCGCTGCCCCGCGGCGGGGCGGGCTGCGCGCATCAGCGGCGCGCAGCAGAATTTTGGGAACAAATTGACGTAGCCGCAGTAGACGATGACCGCTG
>CAUYUJ010014205.1:859173-869173 GCA_963575745.1 Prorocentrum cordatum
TCGACGGCCTGCGAGCACCCGCTGCCCAGAGGACGAGGTCGGCGAATCTGGGCGCCCCTCCATTTCCAGGCTGGTCGAGGCATCGGCGACTCGCAGGAGGTACTTGCGCTCCTCCTTCGTCCGTCTCGTCGATGCCACGTCGCCTGAACCTCCCTGGGCCTGTTGCCGTGGCTGCGGCTCCATGCTCGACGACGGCGGCCCTGTCCTCCTGGTCCTGGCGCGGAGCTGGGGAGCTCTCGTGGCTCCAAGCTCCTTCCCGTGCGGGTGGCCGCCACCGCGGGGGCCGCGGACCCTGGCCCGCTCCCACTACGGGCCCGCTCTGGCGCGCCTCCCGCAGCCCCTCCTGCGCTGATAGTGACGGCCGTTTCTGTCCTCTCCGCCTGGACCCCCTCCCGTCGCCACGAGAGCCGCGGGCCTTATCCCGCTCCCACTGCTGCTGGCCCACGCTGGCGGCCGCCTGCAGCCGCTCCCGGGTCGGTGGCGACTGGGCAGTCTTCATTGGGGACCGACTCCTCGTCCTGCGAGATCCTAGCTCTCGAGGCGGCCTCCACGGGGTTGTAAGCCTTGGCCTACTGCTCTGGTGAGCTCGGTCTGCTGGGTCTCGCTGGTGAGCTCGCCCCGCTGGGCCTTCTCTCGGCCGCGCGCCCCCTCTCGTGCCGCTCGCGTTCGTCCTGGCTTGGCGCCGTTTCGCCCCCCCGGGGGCTCCTGCTGCGCGAGCCCCTGGCGCACGAGTAAGAACCCGCTCCAGGGGCAGACGCTGGGGGGGCGAGTGGGCACCTGCTGGTCTCAGATCCGTTGGCTCTCTGGGGTGTCTCGTGGCCTCCCAGCTGTCCATGACTGCAGCGCCGCCTCTTGGGCGCGCTCGAAGGTCGTGCAGCGTGGTTCTTCACACCCCGAATACTGCTGTCTTGTACGGGCGGATCAGGTAGGCTGGTGCTCTCTGGCGGGGGATGTGCGTCCCGCTGCGCAGTGCACCACCTGTCAATTGCTGCCTGGTGCTGGTGGCTCAGGAAGGCTGGCGCTCTCTGGCGGGAGCGCGCTCGGCCTCTAATCCGTGCATGCCTCCTGGCTCTCGCTGCCGGCGTTTCCGAGGTCGGGGCCCTGCCCTCTGCCGAAGTTGCTTACCGCCTGCCTCGGGCCACAATCTTCTCTGGATCCGACGCAGGTACTCGGCCCCAGTAGGTGGGTGGCCGTCGGCAAGCAGGCACTGCAGTCGTAACCCATGCCCAAGGAGGCTGCCTCCCACAGGACTGAAGAAACCGCAGCCCGCACATAACCAGACCATCACCAACGCCTCGACCTCCATGTTGTGGGTCTCGTGGGCAACTGCACCATCGGTCTGAATAGGAGGCGCAGATGGGTCCTGCGCAAGCGAGTTCAGGCTCCTCCTCGCAAGCGGCCAGCGCGGGTCCTGCCACCACGCTGTGTGCCTCTCGCCCGATGTCGACCGGCAACATCCCTGAGGCGTCCTACCGTCGTTCCCGCGCACGTGGGTCGAGATGAACATGGCAATTGCGCTAGCCGCTGGAGGGGCCCCTCGCGTGCTTCTCGCGGGTCGCCCGCGGGGCTCCGCTCCCATGGCGTCGAGAACGGAGCGAAGAAACCTCCGCCAGACTGCGACTGCCATGACCTCGACCTTCGCCACGCGCCCTCTCCTCAGGGTCAAGTCTAGCCTGCTGGGCTGCGTGCCAAGCGATCTCGTCTGCTGCTGCGCTGCCACGAACCAACCTGGGATCGGCGCCGCGCTGAATGACGCCCTCCGCCGATAGGTGCGAGTTGATGTGGATCGCCGCGATCCTATCGCGCCCTCGATCACGCACCAGCTGACCCAAAGGCCACCACAGGTCCATGTCGGGCCCCTGGGGCCGCTGGTCCCACTCGCTGTGCCAACCGCTGTGGATGGCCAAGTTGTCCGTGACATACGTGGCGACGCCGCTGCTGCATTCGATCCCTAGAACAAGCCCCAAGAGCTCGCCTGGATGCACAACTTGCCGTCGCGTTGGGAAGGGGCCGTGGATGGCTACCTTCACCCCGACTCCGTCGTCGTCCAGTATGGCGATGCCCACGCCGACCCTCCGCATATTCGTGTGCATGTACTCGGGGCCCCCGCTCGCGCCCCCAAAGATGACCAACGGTTCCTCCCTCGCGCCCTGGCCGAGGTTGAGCCTGCCGTGATGCGTGCCGAAAGCTGCCCACTGCTCGAGGTCGACTGGCGGGGTGACTGCCGTCCACGAACGTGGGGCCAGGCCGCGGAGCCAGACGCAGGAAACTGCGTTTAGAGAGCGTCCCCTATTTTCCGATGCCAGCAGACTCAATTACGTGGGCAGTTGAAGACCATTGCCTGGCGAAACCAACCCGGCGCTGCTCAAGCAGCCGCCTCCAAGCCCCTGTGAGCAACGGGCAACTCTTGACAGCAGAGAAAGAAAAAAGGGAGGGCAGGGTGGGACAACCGCTTCAAGATTTTGGGTTGGGCCCAAAACGGCAGCGGAACGGAGACACTCAATGGCGCATTCGCCAGCACGCAGGGCCATGCGTTTAGAGAGCGCCCCCTATTTTCCGATGCCAGCAGACTCAGTTACGTGGGCGGTTGAAGACCATTGCCTGGCGAAACCAACCCGGCGCTGCTCAAGCAGCCGCCACTAAGCCCAAGCCCATTTTCATAAATGAACCGGGGGGGAGGGAGGCGCTGATAAAAACAGATTATCCCGGCAGAGCAACCTAACAGCGATGTGTATAAGCATATCTGGAAGCATTCCCCTGAAGATTCGGGTGAGAATCCAGTTGTAGAATTCTGCTGTTCTCGCAGTCGCAGTCGCATTCGCAATGACAGTCGCAGTGGCAACGGCCTTAGGATCCAATGTAATCCTAAGGATTCTTAGGGATTCCTAAGGCATCCTTAGGCATCCTTAGGCATCCTTAGGAATCCATAGGAAACCTTAGGAAACCTTAGGAATCCTTAGGAATCCTTAGGAACCCTGATTCCTAGGGATTCCTAGGGATTCCTAAGGATTCCTGAGGAATCCTAAGGATTCCTAAGGATCCCCGAGGATGCTTAACTATGCCTACGGATTCCTAAGGATGCCTACGGATTCCTAAGGATTCCTGAGGATTCCTATGGATTCCTGAGGATGCCTCAGCCTCAGCCTGCCTCAGCCTCAGCCTCAGCCTGCCTCGGCCTCAGCCTGCCTCGGCCTCAGCCTGCCTCAGCCTCCCTCTCCTCCCCCCCCCCCTCCCCCCCCCCCCTCAGCCTCACTTTGTCTCAGCTTCGGCCTGCCTCGGCCTCATCCTCGGCCTCCGCCTCAGTCTCAGCCTGTCTCGGCCTGAGCCTGCCTCGGCCTCAGCCTCAGCCTGCCTCAGCCTCAGCCTGCCTCAGCCTCAGCCTCAGCCTGTCTCAGCCTCAGCCTGCCTCAGCATCTGCATCACCTCACTCAGCCTCAGCCTGTCTCGGCTTGCCTTGGCCTCAGCCTCAGCCTGCCCCGGCCTCAGCCTCAGCCTCAGCCTGCCTCAGCCTCGGCCTGCATCAACCTCGGCCTGCATCAGCCCCAGCCTCAGCCTGCCTCAGCCGCAGCTTGCCTCAGCCTCAGCCACAGCCTCAGCCTCAGCCTCAGCCTGCCTCAGCTTCAGCCTCAGCCTCGGCCTGCCTCGACTTGCCTCAGCCTCAGCCTCAGCCTGCCTCGGCCTCAGCCTCAGCCTCAGCCTGCCTCGGCCTCAGCCTCATCCTCTCAGCCTCTCAGCCTGCCTCAGCCTCAACCTCAGCCTCAGCCTGCCTCAGCCTCAGTCTCAGCCTGCCTCAGCCTCAGCTTCAGCCTGCCTCGGCCTCAGCCTGCGTCAGCCTCAGCCTCAGCCTGTCTCGGCGTGCCTCAGCCTCAGCCTCAGCCTGCCTCGGCCTCAGCCTGCCTCGTTCTCAGCCTGCCTCAGCTCGAGCATTCAAAACATGGCACAGGACTTGTGTTCTGGGAACACGAAGATCACGAAGTGGCCCACAGTAGGCTCCGGGCAATCAAAATATGGTGCAGGAGTGGTGTTCTGGGAACACGAAGATCACGAAGTGGTTTACAGTTGGCTCCGGGCATTCAAAATGTAGCCTGGGAGTGGTGTTCTGGGAACACGAAGATCACGGAAAGGCCTACAGCTGGCTCCGGACATTCAAAATGTGGCCTGGGAATTGTGTTCTGGGAAGACGAAGAACACGAAGTGGCCTACAGGTGGCTCCGGGTATTCAAAATGTAGCCTGGGAATGATGTTCTGGGAGCGCGAAGAACACGAAGTGGCCTACAGTTGGCTCCGGGCATTCAAAATGTGGCCTGGGAATTGTGTTCTTTTGGGTCCGGGCAGTCAAACTGTAGCTCCTGGCAATCAAAATGGGGAGTCCCCGGTTTTCCCAGGCATCCCCCGGATCCTGCCCAGACCCCCCTGGGGAATCAGGATGCTCTCTTTTGACCCCACTAGAAACATATCAGTCTTCGCTGTTAGGTATAACTTCCCAGGGGCGGCAGTACAGCGAACCGAATTACCGGCAACAGAGTATGCGGGCGACCTTATTACAAACTTTGACAGGATATGCTGACGCTTTTCGGAGTGGAACTTGCCGTTCTCATTTGTTCCTGCAATTTCTGCATGAGGTTCCTGCGTATACGAACGCACGCCACCTCCCCGACATCTGTCTGAACCCAAAAGGCCCAACGCACAGTTAGTATACAATAACCTGGTACGCTTACGATAACAGGATCCAAAAGCACACTGGTCCCAATCGAAGATCTCCTATTGTTTCATCAGCGACTGGGAGAGAGGGTGGAGCCACAACATGGAGCCCCGGGGGTTCTCGATGATGACGGGAACGTTGTGGGCGGCAAGCTGAAGAAAAAGACTGGCGGCCCACTGGGCTTGCGAGTTGCCCGACTGAACTTTGTTCTGATCCTTCTCAGACAACCCTGACAATCCCAAGATACAGGTACGTGATCTGATCGGCCCTGGCCAACCGCCAGGGTGGGGATTGCGCCTCGCACGAGACCACGAAGCGCACGCAAGACCGATCCAAACGAACTTTAGCCCTCGCCCAGCAACCCCGGGCAAGAACTGGAAAACGTCAGGGCGGGTGGCGTCCTCAAAGACGGAGTCGGAATATTCATGCGATCGCATGGCCAAGCCCGCTCGGACACACGCCGCAGAAATCCTGCGGGTTCCAGCCATCAACTCAACACCTACCAAGTTTGGGAACCTAGAAAATCTTGGGCACTGCAGAAAACCTCCACGGGGGCCCCAATCTTCTAGCGGCTGCAACGTTGCTACTTCACTGGCCAGGACGGGCGCGCGCGCCCGGTGAAGAGGTCCTCGAGTCTGACCCACTGGACCTTGCCGTGCGCTCGGGCGGCGGGCGGCAGCGCGGAGAGCAGCGCTGGCTTTGCATACCGCTTGACGCTGCTGTCCTGGCTCAAGTGTCCTCTCGTTGTGACCTCCGCGAGGGTGCGGCGGGCCGGCCGCGCGTCCTCGCTCGCACCGCCGTGGCGAAGCTGGTACAAGCACATGTTGTGGAGTCCCTGCGCCTCCGTGACCTTGCGAAACGGCACGGTCACGTCGACGGCCGAGGTGGTGAAGAGAGCTGCGTGCCCAGGGCGTCCGTGGGCATGCCGTGCGAGCGCAGGGCCCAGCCACGGCGGGCTGTCGAGGGGCACCGCCTCGTCGGACGTGCCCGTCTTGGCGAGCGCCCGTGCCCGTGCGCCCCCGTCGGCCAGCAGGGCCAGGGGGTCCACCTCGGTCGGCGCTAGGAAAAGGCGCCCACGTCGCCATGGCGAGGTAGTCGGCGTCGGCCTGGGCGCAGCCCGACTCCAGGAACGCATCTAGCATCGACGGCACCTGCGCCACGAGCGCCGCGAGGTCCTCCGCGGGCTGGCCCACGAACGCGAGGAACGCGTCGTCGTACTTCTGGTAGGAGAGCCTGGCTGTGGGCCCGACGGCGGCCCGCTCGCAAACGGAGGGGCTCGTGGTCGACGCCTGGGGGGCCCTCTTGGCTGCCAGGGTCTCTCGTAGCCGAGGGCGGAGTGCGCCGCTGACGGGGGCGGCGGCTGGGCGGCGCATCGGAGCTGGCGCTGCCGCCGGCCTCCACCCTCGCAAGGGCAACCCGGCCAGGCATGCTGCCGGGGTCTGCCGCACCGTGCGGCGGGCCATTCTGACTCTCGGGGCGCGTGCGAGGCTGGCCTCCGGGCAGGGCGCAGCCCCTCCAGCCGCGCTGAGAGGGCCGAGCATAGGGCCCGCAAGGCGCCCGGGTAGCACGCCGCTCCCAGATCCGGCTCGGCGAATCTGCGGAATTCACCTCCGAAGCAATCCAGCGATATCGAGCCGAAATGCTACAGGCGATGGGCAGGGCAGCAACCCGTCGGCAGATCTGAAGGAGGCCGCGCGACGCAGCCCCCCCCCCCCCTTTCCAGCGCAAGCACAAACCCAAAGTTATCAATCCGAGCAAATCTCTGGGTGGCGTGGCGACAGGGGTCTCTGGCGTCGCGACGTAGGGCCCGCGCGGCAGCGCGGCCCTCTTTGACGCCAGCATATTCAGAGAACCTGAACGGCGCGGCATACGCAACACGAAAACGGGCATTGGGAATCTTCGAGGGGACCTCAGGAAAACCAGCGGCATGCTTCCATCCACGATCCGACGGATTCTCCCAGGCGGTGTGTGGCATAGTGATCTCGTCCAAACCATCAAGGGCCCTGGCACGAGGCGCCCACTCCGTAGGCTCAGGACGGCGATATCTCCACCTCCCCCATCCACCTTCCAGCCTGCGCCACCGCGCCACGAGAAATCTTAGCCTCAGTTACCTTCACCCCCGAGGTGGAAGCGCCAGTAACCACGACCTCGCAGGCCTGCGGCAACGACAACGGCGACGGGAGATGAAGGCAGAGGACGGCCATCAACCAACATTCGTAGCGACAACTCCTCCAAAGCACTTTCGGCGTATCATACGAGGACCTCGCGAACTCATACACGGCGCGCGTGACAGAGAAACCAGGGCGATCAAATAGGCAGGCGGCGACATAGTGCCCCAAGATAACCTCGAGCTGGCGCCCGCTGACATGGGGCCCCGAGGCAAACCAGAACAACGCCTTACGCAAAACCGATAACTTCTTCCAGGCTCGGCGGGCGCAGGGCTCCGTACCTCCGACATCAGCTCCCAAGGCAGCACCCTTCGACGACACCTCGGTGACGTCGTGCACGGCGAACCCCTCGGCCTCGAACTGGGCGACGATGCGATCCCGAGTCTCCAGGACAGGCCCCGGCCCCAGACCAGACGCGCTAACGTTTTCGGAACACGGGACCTCGATCGGGCCCTGGACCTCCGAACAACCTCAAGGTGGAGCCGTGGGGCGAACCAGAAGGCCCAGGACCATCCCATCGGCAATGCCTGCGTCGCCGGGTAGAAGAAGTCGCAGGCGTCGTCCAGGCCCTTCGCCGAGATACCTGCCCGGAGAGCTTCGGCTCGGCTGACCTGTGGGACGCAGAAATACTGGCCTGAGTCACCTATGTCGCCATGCTGGTATAACGCACACGGAATATCCGAACGCGCACTCTACAACTGCCTGCCCTCTGGGACTTCGACCGAACTGAGGCTGTCAGCCGCAGCTATCTCGGTGAAGGGGGAGCGTTTAAAGTGCTGGTCTGCTGCGCAACAATCTAAAACGCATCGGATTTTTCTGTTTTCTTAGACGCGAAGAACGGGGTGACAGACGCCTTTCTAACCGCGGTGGCTGCGAGGACATTGCGGCTCGCGAGCTGCCCCCAAAACTGCGCAAACTGGGCCCGTTCATTCTTCAATACTGCGTCCATATAGGGTCGGATCGGGCCCCCCTCTCGGCGAACCTGACAAACCTCGAGCTCAGCCAAGAAGTTTTCAAAATGAATGGGAACGCGCGCTGAATCAGGGTCGAGGACGCCCTGAAGGCTGACAGGCCGTCGCCCCGCGGGGGGGGGGGGGGGGGGCGTCGGCTCGATGAGGAACGACCGAGGTGACCGAGCCCTGGTAGTCGAGGCGGGGTCCCAGAAGCTCACCAGCAGCTTCACGGGGGCCCATCTTAAACAAGTCTGGAAAATCTTGTCGGGCAGAGCGAGCAGTGCGGAGCAACCTCCGTTGTGCCTGCCTCTGTGCCTCGGTGGGCACGCGTGCAGACGAGCGCTCGCAGCCGTGCAGCGCGTTGAGGCCCGCCAGCGAGTCGCTCACATCACTCGGCGCGCCCCGATGGATGCATCTCCTTCGTTGCCCAGAGCGGGCGCGGCCAGAGCCGCCAAAATCGGCCTCCTGCCAATCGAACATCGGGAGAGGGAAGAGGTCGATCGAGCTACCGGGCGGTCTCTCAAGTCCAGGCGGCGGCCCGACGCCAGACGGCAGCGGGTCTGGCCAGGCCCGCGGCGGGGCCGCTCCCTCGCCCAAAACTCACCGGTCTTGGAAAGCCGCAGCGGCGGCGCCAGCTGAGGCGCCGCAGTGAGTCAAGTCGGTCACGATTTCCCGCCGCCCCCAGCGGGTGGCTTCTTTGCTTCTCGTGTCCTTCGTCTCTCCTTCTCGATGGCCGCGTCGCGGGCGAACTCGCCGGCGACGTGCGTCCGAAGACTTGGGGCGACAAGAGTCCCTGCCCCAACGTCGTCCTCCCCCAAGAAATAATGAGCTCCCTCGAAGTTCGGCTTGTCTGGGTCGGTCTTGTGAGCCTCCTCGAGCAGCTGGCGACGCCTATCGAGGTACTCCATGCTCGTGAGGTTCGCCAGGTTCACACCGTCCAGGGACACCGCGAGCTCGAGCGCCTTAGACACCACGCGGTGTTCATGCGCCGAGCGGCTACTGGCGGGCACGCGGCTCTCGACCAACCAGCGCTCGTGAGAGGCCATGAAGCCTCCAGGACTCCGTGACATCAAGGCTGAGACCGTGTCGGCCATGCTGGGGGGGCCCTTCAAGCGGATCACCGTCCGCGAGTCTCGGCGAAGCAGCACCACATCACTCGAGAAAGGGACAGGCTCGGGCGGCTGGCGACGAGGCAGCAGCCTCGGCCCCCCGCGCATCAGGAAGAGCTGTCGCACCGCCGCCCACTCTTCCAGGTCCACCCCGGCTCCGACGAAACTGCCGGCGGCGAGTCCCCCGTTGACCGTGACGAGCACGCGGCCCCCGAAGTCCAGGGCCCCAGCAGGGAGGATGAACTCTTGCCCGATCGAGTGCGAAGGCCCTGGCACGTCGAACACCCAGCTGCCACCAGCTGGGGCCGTCCTTGGGACGGGCGGAGGCGGCGGCGGCGGCGGCGGCCCTCCCGCGATCGCTAGCGGCGGGGCGGCAGGCAGCGGGGCGGGCACCACCGCCGGGGCGATGCCTCCCGGTCCGTCCGCGACACCCGCGCCAGGCAGGGGGCTGTGCCAACCCCCGCGCTTGGTGCTCGACGCGGGCGTGGGAGGCGCCCTCGCTGAGCACGGCCGTCAGCTCCGCGCCGGCTGGCAGCGCCGCGAACCCATAGAGCTGAGCGCCCGCCAGTCCATTCGGCACGCCTCCAGGGGTCGGAGCGAACCGCACCCCTGAGAGGTCAGCGCTGGCCGAATCCAGCTGCTCGATGAAAACGTCCCCGTCCGGCGTGAGGACCACGTACTCCGCGCCGCTGGCCCACCCCATGATCAGGCGCTCGTGCCACAGGTCGTGATCATAGCGGACGAAGGCACGGGCTCCTGGCGAGAGGGTGGCCATAGCGCCGGCGGCGCGGGCGAGGGCCTCAGCCCACCGTCACCACGCCTGCCCCCGCGCGCCGCGCGCCCGCGGAGGCTGGTCGGCGTGGGGAAGCCGCTCGACGGCGGAGGGCTGGGCGGCACGGGCGCGGCTCCCGCGCCCAGCGGCGCTGAGGGCGAGTCCGCGATCCCGAGCTGCGAGCTCGGCCCTGCACCGCGTGCCGTGGGGCCCCTCGCCAGGCGCGAGCGGCAGCTCCGGGCACAGAATCCCAGGAGCGCGCTGGCGGCCACCCCCGCCGCGAAGCCGCCGAGCCC
>CAUYUJ010014205.1:874173-935673 GCA_963575745.1 Prorocentrum cordatum
CCACCAGCCCTCGGGAGCGGCCGACGGACCCGCCCTCGTCGGGCCGACAGGCCCCTGCCCAGATGAGCAGATGCCTTCACGAAGGAGGTCCGACCTCCATCCGGGGAGCCTTCGTCCCTCCAGGGTGCTCCAGAAGTGGAGGCTCCCGCTCCTCTGGCAGGGACGCCCGCCCCCTCCCCACGGAAACGGCTCCTGATCCCCGCTCGCTCTCTGAGAGCCCCAGGGCCCCGAGACGGCCGCCCGGGAGGCGGGGCAGATGGCGAAGGGCCTCCCCAGAGATCCGATGTCTTGATTTTGTCGGTACCGGGCCCCCCAGGATGCCCGACCCCTTTCCTTGGGGCGGGCTTTTCACCCTGTGTCGTCGAACGGTCCCGGGGGCCCGGGGGGCGGGAGGGCCCATCAAACCCCGAAACCTGCGAGACCTCGGTCTCGATGGACGTCTGGGTGTGGCGCGGTTCTTCCGAGCCGCCAGAAGTCTGCGGCCCCTCCCAGCATCCCGAGGGCAGCGGCCCTGCAGCCCCAGGGATGCCTCGGGGCTGGGGCGCGCGGCGGGGCCCGCGGCGGACTGCACTGCGCCCGCCGGCGTGGGCAGCCTCCGCGCGCGAGGCAGGGAGGGCGGAGCCCTCGAGAGGGGGCCTCCCCGACCCCCCCCGGCGACCCGCCCAGGCATCGCGCCGGAGGTTTGAGAGAGCGCGCCCGTGGAACATTCTCACAGGGTGAAGGGCTCCCCCTAGCTACCCCGCCCCCGCCCTGACCCCCTGGCCCAAAGGCCCCTCCTTTTTGTCCGCCCCTCGGAAGCTACTCCCCCCTTCCCTCCATTCCTCCCCCCCTTTCCACGAGGGGGGGGGCTAAGCTCCCCCCCATTTGAACCCCCAGTGCCGGAAAAGCCCCCCCCGCCTTTGGCCAAAGAGAAAGGGAACTTCGAAGCCCTCTCCCCCTATTGGCTAAAGGAAGGGGCGCCGAAATCAAAGGGGCGCCGAAGAACCAAAGAGCGCCGAAAACCAAACGAGCCTCGAAAACAAAAGGAGCGCCGAAAACAAAAAGGGCACCGAAAACCAAGAGGGCGCCGAAAACCAAAGGGGCGCCAGAACCCAAGAGGGCGCCGGAAACCGACGATGCGGCGAAAACTACAGGGTGCGCAGAAAACCAAAATGGGCGCCGAAAACCATAGGAGCGCGGAAAACCACAGGAGCTCCAAGCGCCGAAAACCAAAAGAGCGCCGAAAACTAAAAAGGCGCCGAAAACCAAACGGGCGCCGAAAACCAAGAGGGCGCCGAAAGCCAAACGGGCGCTGGAGCCTGAGAGGGCGCCGAAAACTAAAGAGGCGCCGAAAACCGCAAGTGCGCCGGAAACCGGAAAGGAGCGCCGAAAACCAAAGGAGAAACGTAGGCCAACTCGACGATCGGCGCACAACCACGGTGTCGAGCGCGCGGAGCGCGCGGGCGGTGAAACTTGCGGTGAAGCGGGCGCGCGCGCGCGGGCGGAGAAAAGTAGGCTTTCCCCGGGCCCCGAAAAGAAGGAGAGGGGCAGTAGCTTTCAAGCCCCCCTCTTTAGTCAGGGACCTCCCAGCTACAAAATCCAAACAGAAGGAGGTTGGGGTAGCTCCGAAAAGAGGAGAAGCAGGGGAGGTACAGTCGGATCCAAGCCAGAAGAAGAACATGAGACCCTCCGTCGGCCAAAACAAACAGAACATCCAAGGATATCCTCCTCATGATGCGCAACAACATCCAACACACACGAAGAACACTTGGGTACCGTCCCCGCACCGACATCGATCTTATACCTCGGTCCGACTGTAACTGTCAAGCCCGCCACCCTCCTTTAGCTGGGGCCCCTCCATTGAAAATTGTCCACAAAAGGGAGGGAGGGGGGGAGCTTCGGAAGCCCCCCGTCTTTTCCAAGGAAGGGGGAGGGGTAGCTTGAAGCTGGGGCCCCCCTTTTAGGAAACAGTGTTCCACGGGGGCGCTCTTTCGGAGGTTTCTGGCCGTTGTCTTCGGGGGGCAACTTCTGGGCACCGGCGCCGTGCAAAGAACGACTCAGAATGAAAGGACGGTCCCGGGGATGGGGTCGGGAGGAAGGGCTCGGGAGGGAGGGTGGACGGCCTCTGTGGCTCAACGCTCGGGAGCGTTCTTTTTTAGCACAGCGAGCACAGCAAAGGGGAGAGCATCGGACATCGGACTGCAGTCGAGGTGCCGCGGGGGCAGTGCAGGTGCGCGCCAAGGCGCCGCTCTGACTGACTGACACCGTGAACGAACGAAAAAAGGTGAAAGCAGGGAGGGAGGGCGGAGTCCTCGAGGGAGGATCTCCCCTGGCGACCCGAGCAGGAAATGCGCCAGAGGTTTCTGGCCGTTGACTTTGGTGCCCAGGCGCCGCTTGCTTCCGGGCACCGGCGCCGTCAAAGAACGAGATCAAGGTGGAAGACCGGTCCCGGGCAAGGGGTCGAACGAGGTTTTTGACATGCTTCAAGTGCTTGTTGTTGGTGGTATCTTGTCTTCCTGACTTTTTCCTGGCCGGTGACATTTCTCGTTGACCCGGTTCCACTCCCGCCGAGCTTCCGCCGGCGGATCCGCCGCTCGTTCGATTTCCGTGGGCTTCCGCGGGCCTTCCGCTGGCTTCCGCCGAGGGCGGCAGGCCAACCTTTTTCAATTCCTCGCAGGCGAGGTCCCTTTGTGGAATGCTCTGCCCAGGCACCCACACCGACCCTGGCCAGGCCCCTCATGTGGCCCACGACCAGTGCAGGCGCCCTCTGGGCCTAGCCACGAAGGCGTATATATCCTGATCCTCCCATGAAAACCCTTGCCAGGAGGATCGATGTACGGTGTTCAATGGCGTCCTGGCAGCTACGTGGATGGAGGGCAGAGCAAAGAACAAAGAAGAAAGGAGACCCCGCAAGGCGTGGGAGAGAAACTACAAACACTGGACAATGCCCGCTTTCCCTAGGAGTGCGCCAGACACTGGTCCAGGAGAGGGGTGTGGAGGGAGAGGGAGGCAGGAGGGGGACGAAGGGAGGCATGGGGGGGGAGGCAGGGAGGCAGGAGGCAGGGGGAAGAGAAGCACGATGCTGTAGGCTGTAGAGCTCAAGCTGTTCATGCTCCTGCGCACCGCCAACCAAACTCAGCCGGTGGCTGCGAGCCTACGACGCACTCCTCCGGTCTGCGCTGGCCGAGGCCCCTCCAGAGTGCGCCGCGAGTGGGCGAAGAGCTTTCGCAGCAACGTGCGAAACATGAGAACAGGCGTCCCCCGTAAGAGACAGAACAGATACCAGACCGATGCAAATGAAATGGAAACGCGAAATAAGTGAAGCTGCTATAGAGCCCAAACAAGTAAAACCCATCTTGCGCCATAATGGCTACAGGTCAGGAGGAGGAGGAGGAGGAGGAGATGGAGGAGGAGGGGGGAGGAGAATACCCCTTCAGGCGCGGCAAATATCGGGAAATAGAGGGGGGAGGGGGAGAAGGAGGAAGAGGAGGACGACGACGAGGATGAGGATGAGGATGAGAATGAGAATGATAATGAGGATGAGGATGAGGATGATGATGCTGCTGCTGCTGATGATGATGATGAGGATGAGGATGATGATGATGCTGATGATGATGATGCTGATGATGATGATGATCCTGATGATCCTGATGATGATGATGCTGATGATGCTGATGATGATGATGAGGAGGAGGAGGAGGAGGAGGAGGAGGAGGAGGAAAATGAGAAGGAGAAGGAGTAATGCGCCGCCGCTGTGCAGCCGTCGCTGCCGCCGCAGCCGTCGCCGCCGGCCGTCGGCCGCGGCCCCAGATACCGACGGTGCAATGGTTTCAGCGCGCGGCCTCAGAAGTCTCAACCACTCCCCTGGGCTTCGGGGAACAGATGTGCGTGGTCCCGGGGCACGACAGCGGGCCCCAGGAGCAGACATCACGGACAACTGCGGAACAGAAGCAGGTCACGAGTCCGTGCGCGCGGCCCGCTGGCGGCCAGCGGCGGCCGGCGGCGGACGCGCGGGAGGAGGTGCGGCAGGAGGCGCGGCATGAGGCGCGGCGAGGGCGCGCCCTGGGGGCCGGTCCAGCGTCCGCGGCTGCCGCGGCGGGCGGCTCCTGGGCCGGTCATGGGCGCCAGGCGCCTCGCGCGCAGCGGCGGCCTCCTCGCGCGGGCGTCGTCGTCGTCGTCGTCGTCGTCGTCGTCGTCGTCGTCGTCGTCGTCGTCGTCGTCGTCGTCGCCCTCGTCGTCGTCGGCGGCGGCGGCGGCGGCAGCGGCGGCGGCGACGTCGTCGTCGTCGTCGTCGTCGTCGTCTTCGTCGTCGGCGTCGGCGTCGGCGTCGGCGTTGGCGTCGGCGTCGGCGTCGGCATCGTCGTCGTCCTCCTTTTCCTCCTCATCCTTCGCCTCCTCGTCCTCCTCGTCATGTTCCTTTCCTTTCCTTTCCTTTCCTTTCCTTTCCTTTCCTTTCCTTTCCTTTCCTTTCCTCTTCCTCCTCGTTTTCGTCCGCTTCCTCCTCGCACTCGTCCTCCTCATCGTCCTCGTCATCGTCATCGTCCCCATCCTCCTCCTGATCCTCCGAATCGTCGCCCTCCTCCTGCAACAGAAATGGATCCAGGGCCGAATATGAAAATCTCGTCGGATGTCTGGGGATTGAAGATCGCGAATCGAGGGTTGTTGTTTGGTTGCGCCTTTTGGGTGGCCCTCCCAAAACTCCTCCTGCTGTTCCTCCTCCTCCTCGTCGTCGTCGTCCTCCTCCTCCTCCTCCTCGTCCTCCTCCTCCTCCTCCTCCTCCTCCTCCTCCTCAGGCAGAGGCGGCGGGGCGTCGGTTTCGGCGACTGTGGCGACGTCGGCGCGGGCGTCGCCGGTGTCTTCGTCGGCGGCGTAGGCGTCTCAAGCTTCCTTGCGCGTGGAGGATCGATGATCGATCCTCTCTGGCGTGCGGGGCTCTCTTCGGGCATCCAGAGGCATCGGGAGGCCTCGGTAGGGCGGGGACGTCGGCTTGATCCTGCTCATCATCATTATTCTTCTTTTCCTTCTCCTCCTGTTCCCCCTGTTCCTCGTCGTCGTCGTCTTCGTCGTCGTCCTCCTCTTCCTCCTCTTCCTCCTCCTCCCACTCCTCCTTTTCCTCCTCCTGGGCTGCTGGGTTACTCAGTGGGCAATGTACCGTACAAACGCAGCACACTGCGGGCAACAAATTACACCGTCCTCCTCACCGCACGCAGTTCACGGCCCGAGGGTGGGTGTGCGATTGACTTGGTTAAAGAGAGCTCGGTCCCTGACAGGAGCCTCCTCTTGAGCTTCCTGTTTTCGGACGAACCCCTCCCGTCGCAAGGTCCTCTAAGCGTTGGGTCCGCTTTGCATGTAGTGAACGCACCACAACTGGTGCAATGCACCACAGGGAGCCCTGAGTTCTCGATCCACGCGACGTGAAGGTTGTGGTGGTTCCTGGGGCCCTTCAAAAAACTTTCCAGCGACAGATCCAGACCAACACACTCGGAACTGAACGCCAATTTGGGCCCCACGAAACGGAAACACAAGTTGCATTTTCGCTTGCCGTCATGCCAGACAGGAATGTGGGGGTTGCAGTGCTTGGGGGGACGGCTCCGAGGACCAGCACGAAAACGACCCAACTCCCCCAACTCACCGAAACTAGGCCATTCCTTCAGCACTTCCCCAACACCGTGAATTCGGGACAGGTAGCTCTTGGTTGTGAACATGATCCAAACATTCATAGCACTATGGTGAACTGAGCAGCTTGGCCTGCGTACTGGTCGGCAAGACGGTCACCCCATACAGAGAAGCTTGAGCTCTTCAGTGGGCAACTCATTTTCTTTCTGGTGTCCTTTAACTGTCACGAAAGAAAGGAAGCATCCAGGATTGAACCTGGCGGCCCCCCTCCAACTCTGTGCCTGGACGTTGGCCCCTGGCAAAGCCCAAGAGAAAGAGGCCGGCGCCTTCAACACTGTAGCATAATCGACATAGAGGCACCCAAACGCAAAATTATCTTGACGGCGCACACATGCTAGAAGGGCCGCTCCATGCTCAGCGGCCCCACTGCTCTGAATCATGACTCGCGGCAGCGGGCTCCGAAGCCTTCGGGTGGGATCTCCTGTCTCCCCCACCTTGACCACGCTGACGCCAGCGCGGGAGAGGTGGATAAGGCGCGGGCAAAGAACACAGCCATCAATGAACACTTGCGCGCCTGGAGGGAGCCCGAAAGGGGGGACCTGTAGTCCGTCAGGTCGAAAGACAGCAACTTACCCATCGCTTGCGGGAGGCTCGGCGCTGGTGTCGAGACGAGCCAGCCACCCTCTACTGCGCGGCATGGAGGTCCATCCTCGAGTGTAGCTCCGATCAGTTCGGGGGGAAAGGCGTCTCCCCTGACAGCCGAGGCTCGGGGGCAGCTACACTTCCATACTCTGTGCCAAAGGGTGTCTTCCCCTCCGCAGTGGCCACGGCGAGCTGAAACATCTTATGACCATTGCTTGAGCACGCTCCCGTGGGATCTCGCAGAAAAACTAGCGAGATTTAACCTTCCCGAGTTGGCTGGGCTCAACCTTCCGAGACGCGAGCAGCTGGCGCGTGAGTTCCAACCACAATCCATCGGCCTCGATGTCACCCGTGTTGCGCGGGGGTTCGTTGCAAATCGCTCGCGCGTGCTCTTGCACGCACATGTCTTTGAATTGCTCAGAAAACTTCGCGGCAACGAGCAGCGGCGAGACTTCAGTTGGATTCAGGGCAGAACGGGAACGGCCGATCAGGACCCCAGGCCCCTGCATGGTTCAGCGGACTTCTTCGAACCAGAGACGAGCGTCAGACATGGGTCTGTGGGTCCTGAAAAACCAGGACTCGCCCTTGGAATCTGAAATTTGCCCCAAAGCCGCATCGTGGGCTCTGGAGAGAGTGACGGGTGTTAGGGCGCCGTGGTGCGGAGCTTCAGCAGGGCTAACTGGGGTCGCCATCCACCGCTCTGCAGCCATCCTGCCAACTGTCTTTGCCACGATCTCTATTGGGTCTGAGACGCTGCTGAGACTCCACGCCAAATCTAACTTTGCACCTCTGACCGCAACACCAGCATCGACCTGCCCGCGCGCGCCAATGCCTGATCTGGCGGGGGAAAAAATGTGTGGACCTCAGACCCGTAGGTGAAGGTGGGCTTGAGGCCAATGTGAAACAGCCTGTTATAATGTTCAGCGTTCACCTTCGTTCGTGCCACGTGGGCTCGGTTGTCTTAATGCACGAACGCGTTCATGCCGCTTTCGTTTAGCTCCAGGTTAAGTTTGCGTCCCCTTTCCAAGGTGGTCAATACCGAGGTTAGAAGCAGCGCCAGTAGGGGGCCAAGGTCATCCGAGACCCCCCAGAGCCTGGCAAGCACCTTGGAGGAGGTGCCCACGCGAGGCAGCTAGGCCACGGGGAGCTTGAGGTCCTGGGTCAGATCGTTGTGGACTGCAAATGCTAACTCCTTGAGGCCGCTGGCAACTTCGGACGTCTGATCGCCCAGCTGCATCGACGCGAGGTCGTCGACGAAGAGGGGAAGTTGCCGTGCTGCACATATCTTTAGCACACCTGTCCACTCCAGGCTTTAGGGCAGCCTTAGCCACGTAGGTGGCCAGCATGGAACTCGCGACGATCCCCCGCCAGGGGCAGAGCGGCCGGCCCACGTGGCCGCCCAGCAGCAGGTGCCCAGGCCACTTGTAGGTCGACAGGCCGAAAAGATGAGATGGCCTGGGTAATTCTTGACAAAGCTGCCCTGCTCTGGGTAGCAGATCGCAGGAGACATGTCCGTGGACATGTTTGACAACCCAGAAGACTTCCAACCAGAAGCCGCTGAAAAACCTGCTAGCTCTGGGACAGCGCCGCGCCTCCAGACGGCATCAGCAGGGATCTTTTGGGCGCTGTGGAGGAGTGCCCATCGAGGCCACGCCGGGGCCCCCATTCCTTGGTCGCACCCTTCTGCAATTTACCAATGACACGGATGAACCCAGGACTGTGACCGACAGGGCGCTTAGCTTCTGTCACGGCTTCGGAGCAAGAAGGACGACGAGGCTACCTATCTGAGCTGGCGCCCTGCAAGTGATCTGCATGAGCTGAATCATCGCGGGCATGAAGTTCAGCGTGGCGCCTGACAGGAGGGATCAGTGCTTCGGGTGCCATCCGCGTGGCGCGCGCGTGGCGATCTTGAAACTCATGGACTGCTCGCGGACCCAATCCGCTCTCGGCCTAGCTCCAACAAGAAGACCTGCAGGCGCGTCTACAATCGGGCACCGGATGAAACTGGAAGCCCCCCCAAGCTTCGGCCCAAACCCCCCGTTGATGCTGGGCTCTCTGGACCAGGGAGATGTCACGAAGAACCTAGGAGATCTGGTCGTCCGCGAGGTGGCCGTTGGGCCCTGGGGAGACATGCCTTCGAGGTACTTGCGGGCTCTCTTGGGGCCGCGACTGTCAATGGCTTCTTGGCAACGTTTTGTTCCCAACCTTTACGGTCCAGCTGTTTCTCATATCTATGGGTGCTATGTTTGATGAGGGTGGCGAACTCAACTAAATCGCCCAAGATGCCCGAAGCGCCCGCGGGGCCCCCGTGGCCCTCAAAGCCGGGGCGCCAAAAGTCGAGGCCAAGCCTCCGCGCTCTCCTGAGGGGCCCACATGCGCGGTTAATAAAAACAAGCTGGCTGGCTAGGGTGTGGAGGTCGAGGCGGGCGTTGGTTCCGCCCCCCCCTGTCGATGATCGAGCGCGCCTCGCGCAACCCCCCCGCCGCGCCCCGCCGCCCTGGGAAGTCGGGGGTGGCAGGGGGCCCTCGTCGTCAGCACTTTGCCTGCAGGTTTGGACTCCCGCCCCGCGATGTCCAGCGGCCACTGCGCGCGGCCCCGACCCCGCGGCGGACTCGATCTCGCCCTGGGCCTGGTCATTCCGCGCCGAAAAATGATGAAGTAACTGAACTGCTTCGCCTTGACTAGGTCCTGTCAGCGCGACGCGCTCTGCGTCTGTTCCACCGATGCCGTCGAGGCGATCGAGCGTCGAGCAGTAACCAGGCGGGGCAGGGGGCGGGCCGATCATCGGGGCAGACGGGGCACTCTGGCGCGGCTTAGGGATGAGGACCGTTCGGCCCGAGCTTGCAGCCGAACGATATCCGAACAGGTCTATGGGGCTTGAGGTCGGTCGAAATGTCGGTGGTCGCGTCGCTCATCGCTTCCAGGCCTCTGCGCGCGATGAAAAAGTTGATCGCGGTCTCCACTGGCTCGTCGTCAACTAGGCTGACGCAAGTGGGGGCATTGACAGGGGCGCGAACGGCTCCTCTTGGCAGCTGCAATGGGAAGCCCCTGGAGACAGCGGCGGGGGAGACGCCGGCGTCGGATCCCATGATGCACGGGAAGCCTCTGGAGGCAACCTCTCGGCATAACCTGTTCATGATCTCGATGTTCCTAGGGGGCGTTCCCTCAGAGTCGTGGAAATATCCAGAGCGCGCCGCCCAGGGCCTCGCGGGTTTGTGCTGGGCGAAACAACCCGATAAACGACCGGGGGCAACTTCGGGAAGTTGCTTCGATCCTCGAGGCGGCCCTCAGCAAGAACCGCGGCGCCTCCAGAAGCCCCGCCACTCTCGAGCGCGATCGCGAAAGTCAAAAACACGCCGACCTTGCCCTCGAAGCTGATTCTGTATCCCCCAGTATTTGGATGGGGGCGATCCTACGTTCCTGGACGGGCGCAGCGTCCGAGTCCTGGGCATGGGCAGGGTTTGGGGGGTCTTCCTGCCAATGGCCCAACAATTGACGTTGCATGTTGCAGCTGGGGAAAGATGCGCGGGCGCGCCATCTCTCGCTCTGGCCTCGGGCATTGGCTTGCTCGGGCGGAGCCTGGGGCGGGGGGGGGCGAAGCAATCGCCCATGTTGATGCGCTCTCAGGAGATGGGCGCACCCCCCCAAGAGCCGATCTCGCAGGGCAGTCCGCGTGGCCTGAACAGTGGCGAGGGTGATGGCGCTATAATCGAGCAACGCATGTTCCCGACCTTGCAATGGCCATGTGGGGTCTTCAGGTGGCAACTGTATGTCCCCGATCAGAACCGCTGAGCTCTGACGGCAGGTACTCTGATCAAATGGAGCCTCGTTTCGACAAGGAGCCCTGGCCTGCGTGCAATCTGCAGGTCCAGGCCCGAGCTCGATTGCGCGGTCCATCCAGCAGTGGCCGTTTCCGTCGGTGCCACTCTGAATGGTCAGGTCCTGGGTAGAATCGGCCTGCAGGTTTTTCGCACCTACGAGCTCAAAGTGGAAGCCCGCAGCGCCGGCAAAGTCCAGGTCGCCCCGATGGAAACTGGCCTGCTCGTGGCACTGGTAACTGTCGAGATAGTTGTGGTGGCTGGGGTTGGTAGTGTCGCCGAATGCTGCCGGGTGCTCCAACTGGTGCTAAACGCTCTGCTTACCACCAGTAGCGTCAGACAGGCTGCCTTTTTTTTGTTTCCAACTCCATTCGGTGTCGATGTCTTGGCGGCGTCTTTTGTTTTCTGGTACATCCCGCTGAACTTTTCACTGGTATACTTGGCTGCTGCGGTGCCTCTTGCCGCGCAGGCACGCAGGTGGAGCTTGCGGCGGCAGCCCCAGGGGCTGCGGGAGGTCCCGCATGAGGAGCATCACGGGCAGGGCGAAGAGGCTGGTCAGCAGCAGCATGCTGGGGAGGGGCGCCTTCGGAAGACCCCTGCCCAGGTTAAGCAGGTTGTTCATATTCGTCTCCACGGCGCCTCTCCTTGAGGGCAGCGGAAGCGTCGCTGTAGCTGTTTTGGACCAAACTGAGAAGCTCTGCCGTCCGCCTGTCAACTTCTTGCTTGTCTTCCGTCGATATTTCCGCTCCATCGAGGCCTTGCAGGCCGAAGAGGCCGTTGCCGTCAAATTCGAAGCCCTTGCCTGCCAGCGCGTCCTCCAAGCTGATTTCGGGGGTCATGCCGTCTAAGGTAGGTTCAGGAATGACTTCCTCGGCGAGGCCACGGACTGCGGCGGCGCTCGCGTTCTGGCACTGCTCGTAGTTGCGGAGGCAGACGGCCGCAGACTCTTGCGTTTGAGCGAGTTGTTCCTCAAGGGCTGCAGCTCGGGCGACTGCTTTGTCCACCTGGTACTTGGCATGGTCCATCGCATCTTTGGCAGCGCCTGTGGTGGGGAGCGGTGCGCGGGCAGAGAGGCGCTCGAGCTCGCGGATGGGGCCTTCGTGCCTCCTCGCGCCCTCGGTGCCCCCATGGAGTAACATGTCGGCGTGAATCTCTCGCAACAATGGGAGTTGGTGGATATTGTGCGTAGTGGCGCCACATGTCGGAGGGCCGCGCGGGTTGAACCATCCACGCCGCTGCATTTGATGGCCCACAGGACGGACATCATAACTGCCAGGGATGAGAACACCCGAGGAAGACTTGAGCTTCTGCTTGTCACCCCAAACGCCTGACGATGTCGGGGTTCCATCTTGGGTTTGGACGTCTCTGCGCGGTCCTTTGCAATGCTTGCACCATTGCTGCCGTTGCTCGTTTTTTTGTAGCACCCCACCACATGCGGTGAATTTCCACTTGGTTCTTTCGCCATGCGAATCATTGGCCCATGTGGACCAGGCATCCCAAGAAATAAAATTGCGCCCCGTCGGCGGACGGCGCACACCTGAAAGTGTTGGTCGCACGAGATGCTGCTCCGGCAGGAGCTCACGGAACATTTGCTAATCGGCGCTGTGGCCCTGAACCCGGGCTGCGAAGCCCTCGGCCCCTTAGAACCCGATCGAACTCCAAAGGAGTCTGGAATCAAAATGGCTACGGTCTCCTCCTCGTCCTCCTCCTCGTCGTCGTCCTCCTCCTCCTCCTCCTCCTCCTTCTCCTCCTCCCCCTGACGCTGACGCTGAGGCTGAAATCAAAAATGATCACGGGCCTCCTGCTCCTGCTCCTGCTCCTCCTCTTTCATTCCTTTTCCTTATAAGCAACATCTCCCCGTCACACACCGAAGCGGATCGGGAGGGCGGGCCGGACGTTTCGCCTTAAACTTCCTCGCTGCGTATGATCCTGACGCTGAGACGGTGCAACTGTTTCATAAATTGAAAGCGGGCCGTTTTCAACATGTGGCTCTCACCTGTAGCGACGCGCACACTCGTCTTACAGATTCGCAAGCGCTTCGCGGATGGACGGCGGGTCGTTTTCAAAATGGGGCTCTCGCGATAGCGCCGCGAACATTCGTTTTACACGTTCGCAAGAGCTTCACACATAGAGGGAGGGGAGGGGCGTTTTTTTTCCTCCTCAGAATGTGACTCTCGCGTTAGCGCCGCGAACATTTGTCTTTAAAGGTTTACAGAAGCTCACAGATAGAAGGCGGGCTGCTTCCAAAATGTGGCACTCGCCTTAGCTCCGCACGCATTCGTCTTTCAAGTTGGCAGCCGTTTCGCTGATGGAGGGCGGGTTGTTGTCAAAGTTTGGTTCTCGCCTTAGCGCCCCGCGCATTCGTCTTGAAAAATTGCAGGAGCGTCGCGGATGGAGGGCGGGCCGTTTCCAAAATGTGTCAGCGCCGCGCACATTCGTTGTAACACCCTGCGTGTGCTTCACGGGTGGAGGGCGGGCCGTTTTCAAAATGTGGTTCTCGCATTAGCGCCGTGCGCACTCGTCTCAAACATCTGCAAGAGTTTCACACATGGAGGGCGGGCCGCTTTCAAAGTGTGGCTCTCGCCTTAGCTCCGCGCGCATTCGTCTTTACAGTTTGCAGTCGTTTCACTGATGGAACGGGCTGTTCTGAAAGTTTGGCTCTCGCCTCAGCGCCGCGCGCACTCGTCTTAGAAATTTGCAAGAGTTTCACGGATGGCGGGCGGGGAATTTCCAAAATGTGGCTCTCGCGCTAGCGCCGCGCACATTCGTCTTAAAAGCTGGAACGTGCTTCACGGATAGAGGGCGGGTCGTTCTCAATATGTGGTTATCGCTTTAGACCCGCGCACGTTCGTCTTTTAAGTTTGTAATCGTTTCACTGATGGAGGACGGGCCGTTCTCACAGTTTGGCTCTCGCCCTAGCGCCGCGCGCATTCGTCTTAAAAGTTTGCAGGAGCTTCGCGGATTGAGGGCGGGTCGTTTTCAAATGTGGCTCTCGCATCAGCGCCGCGCGCATCCGTTTTAAAAGTGTGCAGGAGTCCCACCAGTCCTCGGGGCGTAGGTGGTCTAAGGAAGCTCCTCTTCCAACCCCTCTCTTCCCGTTCGGGGAGGGGTTTACCCCTTCCTCTCCCCCTCCCCTGGACCTGGATGGAGCGCCCCGCGAGCGGTCAGAGCATCCAAGATGGCCCAGGACGGCCCCAAGAGGGCCTCAGAAAGCCCAACTGACTTCCGAGCCGGCCCAACATGGCTCAATATGGCTTCCAAGATGCTCCAAGAAACCTCAAGACCGCTCCAAAACGGCTCCAAGTGGTCACGGGGCCTTCCCCTGAGGGCGCCAAGTTGCCAAAATCCTTCAAACCCCTAAAAGAAATCAATGAGTTTCGCTCTCTCGCCTTTTCGTGTTCGATGGTCTTCCGAGGCCTCAAGATGGCTCTAAGATGGCCCAAGAGGGCCCCAGGGCGTAATCCCACCAGCCCTCTGGGCGTCGATGGTTTAAAGAGTTTCCTCTTCCACCCCTCCTTCTTCCCCTTCGGGGAGGGGTCTACCCCTCCCCCTACCCCCTCCCCATGGACCCGGACGGGGGGTTCCGCGAGGTGTCGGAGCGTCCAAGATGGCCCAAGACGGCTCCAAGAGGGCCTCAGAGAGCTCAAGATAGCGTCGAAGATGGCTCAACATAGCGCGAGATGCCTCGATATAGCTCCGAAGATGCTCCAAGACGATGGCCCAACAGGGCCCCAAGGGACCAACCGAGCCCCAAGACGGCCCCAAGAGCGCCCAAGAGCGCTCCAAGAACGCTCCAAGATGGGTCCATGAGGCGATATTTGGGGGCTCCTGAGGGGGGGCGTAATTAAGGAACCCCCCTTCGTTGACCGATATCCTCCAATATGGCCGCAAGAGCGCCAGTAAAACCTCCAAGAGCGCCCCAAGAAGGGACCAACCGAGCCCCAAGACGGCCCCAAGAGCGCCCAAGAGCGCTCCAAGAACGCTCCAAGATGGGTCCAGGAGGCGATTTTGGGGGCTCCTGAGGGGGGGTTGTAATTAAGGGCCCCCCCTTCGTTGACCGATATCCTCCAAGATGGCTCCAAGAGCAAGAGCGCCCCGACAGGGCCCACCCGCAGGCGCCCAGACGGGCCCAAGAGGCGTTCAAGACGACCAAGAGGCCACCAATAATCGCCCAAGAGATACCCCAAGAGGCTTCGAGAGGCATCCAAGAGACCTCTGGCCCTTGTGCTTGCCCTCCTCCTTCTCCTGTTCCTCCTTCCTGCTCCTACTCCTTCTCTTCCTCCTCCTCCTCCTCCTCCTCCTCCGCCTCCTCCTCATCCTATTCATCATCCTTCTTCCCACTCCCTCATCCATCCATCCATCCATCCATCCATCCACCTCCTCCTTCTCCTCCTCACTCCTTTGCACGGTTCGGCCGTCCTCCTCTTTGCTGCCGCACTTCCCTGCTCAACTCAACTCGCCTGGACATCGTTTCTGGATGGGCTGGTGGGGATACTTTTTTTTGGTCGAGGCCACGAGCGAAGAGCACACGCGGCGAAAGCAAATGTCTGGGGCAACGAACAAGGCTGATTAGCTACAAGACGCGCCGCTAGCCGGCCAGCCCACTCACCAAGCAGCCGCGGGGCTGCGCGGGAAGCTGACGGCTGGGGACATCCTGGGAAGCTCGGGCACGTGCAGTCTGACAAAATGTAGAGAAATTCGGTGCATGCCGTGAGGCATAACCCACACAGGCGACATGACGTGCACAGGTGCCGACGTGTCCTTCATACTGGGTGGGGGCAGGCGCGAAGACCGATGGGCGAGTCGCCAGTGGGGCGCCAGGCCCAAGCCGTCCCAACGACATGTGCTGGCTGGGGGAGCTGAGCTGCCGAGGAACGACGCAATCCTGCCAGAAGAGGGGGATGAGTCCAGGGTGCTGTTGCGACTGCAGAAGGCTAAACCACTCTGGCGCGATCACAGTACCCAGAAGGCCATCACTCAGTGCCCGAGGTAGGCCCGGACGACCGTGGGCCGGCCCCGTCACCAACGGCACAGCGCCGACGCCAGATGGACTGTGGGAGAAAGCCAGGCAGGCGTGGTGAGCATCGCCAGCGAGGCAGGGGGATCCAGGGGGGTGCTGCACTGGGGGCACGGCAGCTGCCGCCTGATGCACGCCGAAGGCCACCGTGGGACGGCCTTCTCCTCCGAGTCCGCCATTCCCCGCAAGGGACCAGGGGCTCCGTCGAATCCGTCAATCAACGCGAGCGTCCAGGGCCGCAGCTAACTGCCGCTGAGGGAGAGGTAAAGTTACCGCTGTCGGCGGAGGTACTGGGCGGCCGTACCTGCGAAGGCTGAACTACACGAGCTGGCTGTACCTCCAGGGGCCGTGTGTGGCGTGTGGCCAAGCTAGTGGGAAAACCATTGCTAGCTGGGTGGGGCGACCTGGGTGAAGCTGCGCTGTCGCAGCCGCGTGGAGCCGGAGGCCACCGTGGGCCGACCTTGTCCGCCGCGTCCGCCCTTCCCCGCGGAAGTCCAGGGTCGCCGTCAATACATCACCACGTGGGCCTCCAGGGTCGCAGCTAACCGCCGCTGAAAGTGAGGAAATGTACCACGGACAGCGGGGGTCCAGGGCGGCCCTGGGGAGAGGGGGCGAAGCCACCGATGCCAGTCGGCACGCCTGGCGAAGCCCCGTCAGTAGAAGGCCCGGAGGGAAGGGGTGAGGGAGACGCGACCGACCACGGGGGAGACGCGATCACGGCCTCGGTGGCCCCCTCGGGGGGTCACCGAGGGGGCGCCCGGTGAGGGAAGCGCAAGGAAGCATGCTCCGAAGGCCAAGGGCGGGGGACACCCGCCTGGCCTGAGAGGGACCCGAGTGGAGAGACGAGGAAGACGCACCTCAACGCCCCTCGAACGGGCCCCAGGTCTGCCTGTCCAAGTGACCCGGCCGCCATTCTCGAGAATCCTCCAGGGTCGCAGCTAACCGCCGCACAAGTGCAAATAGTAACGAATAATAGGTTCCTCCAGGGTCGCAGCTAACCGCTGCTGATGTTCGGGCGCCTGCGGTGTGACAAAACTGATGGTGGGGATACGCGAAGCGTCTAGAATTGAAGTTACCCCCTTCTTTGATCGATCTCTTCCAAGATGGCCCCAAAAGCGTTCCCAAGGCTCCCAAGAGCGCTTCAATAAGGCCCTAAAAAGCGCCCGGGAGACCCCAAGAGGCGCCCAAGAGGCCTCCAAAGGCTCCCAAGAGACTCCTAAGAGGCCCCCAAAGGCTCCCCGAGGCACCAAAGGCGCTCCAACAGGCCTCCGGGACCGCCAGCAGGCCCCCAAGACGCCCCAATAAGCCCCCAAGCTCGCCATTGTCCTCCTACCCCTCCTCCTCCTCCTCCTCCTCCTCCTTCTCCTCCTCCTGCTCCTGCTGCTCCTGCTCCTGATCCTCTTCCTTCTCCTCGTCCTCGTCCTCCTCCTCCTCCTCCGCCTCCTCCTCGTCCGCCTATGTTTCCCCCTCCTCCTCCTCCTCCTCCTCCTCTTCTTCCTCTTATTCTTATCAGTATTATTTTTCCTTATTATGTTTCTTCTTCTTCATATTCCTACTGTTATTCTTATTGTTATTTTTCTTTGTCCTCCTCCTCCTCCGCCTCCTCCTCCTCTTCCTCCTCCTCCTCTTCCTCCTCCTCCTCCTCATCCCTTTCCTTTCCCGTATCCCCCTCGTCCTTTTTCCCCGCCTTTGCTCATTCGGCAGGTCTGCGAAGGCGCATGCGGTTCGCTCCTGGGTCTGCGCAGGCTGATCCAAGACTTCAGTTCGACGGCTTTCCCGACTTTTGATCCACTGCATGCTCCTCCGCTTGCCTGATCAAGGCATCTCGCCTGGGCTTGGGCATCGTTTGTGGATGGGCTGGCGGGGATACGCGAAGCGCCAATACTTTCACGATGGGGAACGGGCCATTTCGAAAATGTGGCTCTCGCCTTAGCGTCGCGCGCAATCGTATTAGGAGTTTACAGCAGTTTCAAGGGTTCTCATCGCTTACGTTCCAGAAATCGCGTTTTGGCACGATGTAAGACTGTCACGTTTCAGCGGTCACGTTGGTTCACGAAGTTGGGATCCCAGGAAAAGAATTCTGGCATGATTCAGGATCGTCAGGGCGCAGCAGTAAGGTTGATTCGTGGCGCTGGAGTCCCAGGAATGATGTTTTGGCACGGTTCAGGATTTTCAAACGATTGTCGTCCAACGGGGCACTCCCCAAAGTAAAAGTCAGTCCTTGTATGGGGCCTGTGAAGACGGAGTTCGAGGGAGGATTCAAATATTGGAGAGAGCGTGATCCACCGCCGCTTTACTGTGGAAAATTGCCAACCTTTTCCTCCGGAACCCGGGGGTCGCCCCCCCCCCCCCCCTCCGAAAATCCCCCCCCCCCTGCTGGAACCCCTCCCCCCCCCCCCTCCCTCCCCTCCCCCTGGCAAAACCCCCCCCCTCCCCTAACCCTCCCACCCCCTCCCGCTCGAAAACCGGGGGGGTTCACTACCGGTTCGAACCCTTCCCCCCCCCCCCCCCTCCGGATCCGGAAAACCGGGGGGGGTCACTACCGGTTCGAACCCCCCCCCCCCCCCCCCCCCCTACTCACCGCCAGCAAACGACTCCCGGTCCCCACCACCGTCCGCATCACATCCCCCACTGGTGTTCCCAGCACCACTGTCCTCACCACCGCTGTCCCCACTGGTTCCACCACCGCCCCTACTGTCCCCACCAGTGGCCCCACCACTGTCGCACTGTCCCCGCTGTCCCCAGAACTGTTCCCACCACGGTTCCACTCTCCCCACTGTCTCCACGGCCCCAACCACTGCCCGACTATCCCCACTGTCCCCACTGTCCCACTGACTCCTCCGCTGTCCCACTGAGCTGTCCCACTGTTCCCACCACTGTCCCCACTGTCCCCACCACTGTCCCCACTGTACCTCTGTCCCATTGTCCCACCGCCGTCCTCGCCACCGCCTTCACCACTGTCCCCACCACCATTGTACCCTCCACTGTCCCACTGTTTCCACCTCATTCCCATTGTCCCCACACCACTGTCCCCACCACCACCGTCACCACCACTGTCCACTGTCCCCCCCTGTTCCCACCATTGTCCCCACCACTGTCCCCACCACTACCGTCCCCACCACTGTCCCACTGTCCCACTGTCCCCACCACTGTCCCGCTATCCCCTCACCACTGTCCCCACCAACACCGTCCCCACCACTGTCCGCACCCCCACTCGGTTTTCGAGGGGGGGGGGGTTCGAACCGGTAGTGACCCCCCCCGGTTTTCCGGATCCGGAGGGGGGGGGGGGGGGGGGAGGGGGTTCGAACCGGTAGTGACCCCCCCCCCTTTTCATGATGAGCAGGGGGGGGGGGGGGGGGGAGGGGTTCGAACCGGTAGTGACCCCCCCCTTTTTCGGAGGGGGGGGGGGGAGGGGTTCGAACCGGTAGTGACCCCCCCCGGTTTTCCGCCAGCAGCGGTAGAACACGCTCTTTCAAATATTGCAACATATTGCAACATAGTTGGTGGGTCTCGGGTTTACACCGGTCCTCCCTCCTCCTCCTCCTCCTCCTCCTCCTCTCCTCCTCCTCCTCCTCCTCCTCCTCCTCCTCCTCCTCCTCCTCTCCTTTCCTTCTCGTTGCGCCAATTGCCAGCCGCGGGCGTGGCGGACCCGTGCCCTGAGCTCTGTCCCTGCCAGCAGACGCGCCGCTCTGTGCACCGCTGTGGCTGGCTCGATCCGCCCCCGCCTCGCGCAAAGCCGCAACGTCTTCGCGGCAGCCTGCGGTGCTGCGGATCCGCCAGGTTGTGGCCCTGTGCAACGCTACGGCGAGCTCGGCCCCCCAGCGAGGTCACAGGGCGCTGCAGATCGCCTCGGCCCTGTCCTTCTCAACCAGCTGCGCTTGGTCGCGCGCCATCTGGCGGAGGTGGCGCAAAGCGGCCTTGCCGCAAGGCCAAAAGGAGCACAAGCCAGGGCAGCGGCCCTCTGGGTACCGATGCCTCTTGTCGGCTTCTGCTGCGACTGCCACGGCGCCGTCATGGCTGGCAGCCGCAACCAGGCTCGCCTTGTCTTCCAGCATGGCGTACTAGACTGTCATATCGATGAACAACCGCGGACTGCCGATACGTTGTGTTTCTATATCAAAGATGGCTTCCTCTCTTTGGGGGGCTCTATGCTGGCCGCAACCGCCGCAAGGGCCTGCGGGCTGCTGGTGACCCGTGCCCAGCGCGTCGCGGCAGCGCCACGTCCACCGGTCCCAGTTGGGGAAAGGGACTTGCAGGGCCGCGTCGTAGCCGCACTCGTTGTGAATGCCTGCTGCTCCGTCTCCTCCTCCTCCTCCTCCTCGTCCTCCCCCTCATCATCATGACCATTCACCCACATCCTTCTTTCTCCTCCTCCTCCTTCTCCTCCTCCTCCTCATCATCATCCAAATTTTCCTCCTCCTCCTCTTCCTCCTCCTCTTCGTCCTCCTCCTCCTCCCTCCTCCTCCTCCTCCTCCTCCCCCCTCCCCCTGCTTTTCCTCCTCCTCCTTCTCCTCCTCCTCTCTTCCGCCGCCTCCTCCAGCTCCTCTCCTCCTCCTCCTCCTCCTCCTCCTCCTCCTCCTCCTCCTCCCTCCTACTCCTCCCCCTCCCCCTCCTCCTCCTCCTCCTCCTCTTCTTCCTCCTCCTCCTCCTCCTGCTCCACCTCCTCCTCCTGACCCTACTCATGTTCTTTCTCCCTCTTCCTCCTTTCACTTGATTTCCTCATTTTTCTGCAGCTCGTCCTCGCCGGCCTCCTCCTTCCTCTTCCCCCCCATCCTTTTGCTCCGCCGTCTTCCTCCTCCCTCTTCCACAATCCTCAATTTCCTCCTACTCATCTTCCGCCGCCTCTCCCCCATTCCTCCCTATCCCTTTTCTTCATGGTCTTTATCCCTCTCCACCTCCTCCTCATCCTCCTCCTCCACCGCCTCCTTTCCCATCTCTCCCCGTCCCTTCTCTTCATGTTCCTTGTCCTTCTCCATCTCGACCTCATCGTCCTCCTTCTCTTCCTCCCAATTTTCCTCCTCCGCCTGATCCACCTCCTCGTCCTCATCCTTCTGTCGTCCACCTCTGTCCTTGCTATCTCCTCCTCCTCGTCCTCGTCCTCCTCCTCCTCCTCGTCCTCCTCATTTTCCTCCTCCTCTTCCTCCTCCTCATCCTCCTCCTCCTCATTCTTCTCCTCCTGCTCCTCCTCCTCCTCGTTCTCCTCCTCCTCCTCCTCCTCTTCTCCTCCTTCTCCTCCTTCTCCTCCTCCTCATCATCAGCATCATCATCAGCAGCATCATCACCACTACCACCACCACCACCACCACCACACCATCATCATCATCATCATCATCATCATCATCATCATCATCATCATCATCATCATCATCATCATCATCATCATCATCATCATCATCATCATCATCATCATCCTCATCCTCATCCTCATCATCCTCATCCTCATCCTCATCCTCATCCTCATCCTCATTATCATCATCACAATCACCATCATCACCATCATCGTCATCGTCATCATAATCATCATCATCACCATCACCATCACCATCACCATCATCATCATCATCATCATCATCATCATCATCAGCATCATCATCATCATCATCATCATCATCCTCCTACCCCGTCCTCGTGTCTCTACATCCCTCATCCGCCTCCCTCATTTCTCATCCGTCGTTCTCCTCCTCTTTTTCTCTGCTCTTGCTCCTTTTCCGCGCCCTCCTCGCCCTGAGTCTTCTCCTCTCCTCCAACTCCCTCTTCTTTTTCTTCTTCTTCTTCCTCCTCCTCCTTTGGTTCCTCTGGTTCCTTAAAAAAGGGCACGCGGCTCCGCCATCCTACCTTTCCCCTGACGAGGGATCAGCATTCAGGCTGAAACCCAGGGCCCGCCAGGAAAAAACAAAACAAAAAGGCCTGGCGCGGGCCTGGACACCTGGAGTTCAAAAACGCGCGGCCCTGGACACGGGGAAAGGGAAACCCCAGAAACCATCCGAGCGGGGTGGAGCCTGTCCAAGGCCCGGCGCGCCAATCTGGCCGCATCTCTGCCTTTCCTGGCCTCGTCGCCTTCCGTAGGCCCCGCAGGTCCTGCAAAAAACGATGGCGTCCTCTCCCGTCCCGTGGGGCTGCCCTCCAAGCCCGCCCCCACCGCCCCGACACGCCCAAAGCCTATGGGACGGGTGGGACTGGGCAACTAACCTGGGAAGCCCTGGGCACGGTTTCGAAGCTGGCCTGGCCCTAGACGCCCTCCGAACGCCGCAGACCTCGCACCCCCAGGCTCGTCCGAGCCGCCGGAACCGATGGCCCGCATCGGGCCTCGCCAGGACCAGGCAGGGAAGGCTTCGGGTCCGCGGGCCAGGGAGTTTCTCCCGATCGGGCCTGGCTAAGGCGGCGTGCCTTCTTAGCGCTCCACCGCGATGGCAGCACCAAAGTCGGGCCGAAGCGACTGTCTCATTCCAGCCCCGCTCCAGCTCGCGCAGCACCGCCTGGCCAAGGTGCAACTTCGCACCTTGGCGCGTCCTCCTGTCCGCCTCCACCTTGCCAGCGTAGGCCTGGAAGCTGGCGCCGCACCTGCTGGCCTCCGCCCATCTCGCGCAGGCCCCCACCCACCTGGGGCTGATGAGCTCGGACCCGAGCTCCTCCTTCATGGCGAACGCGCCTCGCCACAGGTCCGCGCACTTGTGCCTGGCCCCGCAGCAGTGATCTGTCGTCCACGAATCCCTTGCAGTCCGAGTAGACCACCGCAGGTTCTGGCCCAACCTCCTGCAGCAGCATGCGCAGCGCGTGCAGCTCCGCGTGCCCGATCTCATGGATCCATCCTGGCGCGCAGCCCAACATCCCTCCGAAGACCTGCCCGACGTCGTCCACCCGCACTCCTGCCCAGCCCGTCCTCGCGAGCCTGGCCTCTGTCGGGCACATTGCGGACCCGTCGATGCAGATCACTCCTAAGTAGTCGCTGCGCGCCGCTCCTGCTCTGTGGCATAGCTCCTCCTCGCTGGGCTTCGGTGCCCTGTCCAGGCCCAGGCTCGGCATTCCTCGCGCCATCCCCGGGTCGTTCTCGCAGGCAGCCCCGCCCGCTTCAGCGACGCTTTGGCAGCCCAGCTCCTCCGCCCAGGTCTGGGTGGCCGGGCAGGCGAAGAGGCGGTGGAACGCCGTGCCAATCTCGTGCCCGCACCATCGGCAAGGCGGGCTCGTCGCCGCACGTTCGTCGCACAAGTCGCTCTGCGTCGCCAACCCTCCTGCAACGCCGGCCTCCAGTATCGCGACCTCTTCGAACCTTCCTTCCCGCCGCATCTCGGCCAGCGCCAAGCGGAAAGGCGCGATGTCGGGCGCCTTGCCTTCCAGCTGCTCGAATCCTGGGTGCTTAGCCACCTCCCTCACCAGGTAGCGGCGCACCGCTGTCTCGATCGGGCTGGACACCGCGCGGGGGCTCAGCACCCGCAGCTCAATGGCGCAGCCTCGGTCGCCCCCCCGCTGGCCCCGCGCGAGCTGCCGCCGGCCGATCCGCTTCAGCGCGGGGGCCACCGCTCCCGCAGGGCCTGTGGCCTCTCCCCCACGCGTCCGTCTTTGCCTCGAGGCCTTCATGAACGCCGCCTCTAGCCTCTGCTGAAGGAAGACTGCCTTCGGCCGCGCTCGGATGGAAAGCTCGCGGGCCGCGCGGGCTGGGCGGCGCCCCCGAGCCTTGCCCCCCCGCGGCGCGAACAGCGGCGCGCGCGACTTTTGCCGATCTCTTCCGTCGAGGCTCTGCCATTCACCGCTCTGGCCCGCCGGGGGGCCTGGGGCGGCGCCCCTCAGGCCCTCGCCCCGCGGGGGATTGGCGCCAGCCCCCCGCCCTGAAGACGTTGGACAGCTTCCTGGCCCTCGCCTTCTTCAGGGGCATGCAGCGGCTGGCTCGCTGCTTCGAGCGGGCAATGCTCTTGCGCAGGGCCGCCCATGGCGCTCTCCTGTCCATCGCGAAATCCACGCCGAGGTTCTCGGTGGCCTCTGCGCGTCGGAACTGCCACTTCTTCGGCCCCCGCTCCACCCCGCGCGCAACATCGCCCTCGGAGCCTAGGATCAGCCCCTTGGCCGCCGAGATCACGAAGCCGATGTCCTCCAAGGCTTGACAGGACATTCGCGTGGCCCCCGCCAGCACACGCGCTCCGCCTGGGCTCTCTCGGCGCGGGCCGCGAGGGCGATGTCGCCCACGACCGCGTAGGTCTTGGCCGCCTGGCGCGCTCTGAGCAACGCATCCAGGAGCTGGACCGGGACCCGGCGCCACTCCCAGGAGCGTCGCGGCGAAGGAGCAGCCCGCCAGCAGGGAGAGGTCCACGTGGAGAGCCTCCGTCTTCCATCTGTCCGAGAAAGCCTTCGCCCCCCGCCGTGCAATCTCACGCGTAGCTGGGCCCTTCTCAGCGGGAAGCCCCCCCTGACGGCTGCGCGCGCCAGCCCTCGGTGGGCGACCCTCTCGCAGGCCTTGCTCGGGTCGAGAAGGGAGGGGGTGGAGACCGGTCCCAGCGCTCGGGGGTGGTCCGCGTCAAAGCTCTGGAGCCAGACCGAGCCCTCGCGAGACGTGCCTGCCCCGCGCGGCTTGTCAATGGTCATCCCACACTTCGTCGCCACCTGGTGCCTCGTCTTCCCCGGCAGCCTGACTTGCGAAGCAATTGAGCCGATCGGCCTCCTACCCCCGTCGGGCTTGGCTAGGAAGAAAATTAATACCTCCGTGATCTGTCGCGAGAAGGCCGCCCCCACCTCGATGAGGCGCAGCAGCGAGCTGAGGGCCGGGGGGCCGCGCTCGGACCGCCAGCTGCAGTGGTGCGGATTGATGCTGTCGATGCCCACCGCTGCAGCTCTCTTGAAGTCTCGCCGCGTCCAAGATCTCCCGCGGCGTCGGCGGCCTCGGGGCCGCTTCCAGCTGCTCCTCAAGCAAGATCTCCTCGATGTTGAAGCTCGCCTCCCCATGGCGCCACGCCTGCAGGTACTCCCGCGCGGGCGCCCTCAGGGCCTCCGCCGCTCCAGCGGGCTGACCGCCCCCGGCCGCGTCGGCCGTCCAGCCCCGCGGGGCACGACAGAAGCCGCGTGCTGCCCTTCTTCCGTTTCGCACCGCTGCTCGCGCCGAACCTCGCCAGGTCTCGGTCCGAGCCTGGGTTGCCCTCGCGTCGGAGGTTCGGGCCGCTCGGCGCGCGTGGCCCCCCGGGGCGCGCCGCTCGTGGAAGGTGAGCTGCCCCGCCGTCTCAGCTTTAAGGCCAGGTCCTTCTGCCTGTTGGCAGTCTGCCTCGGCTCGAGCCCGATGTCGCCCGCCAGGTCTTGTCGGGCCAGCCCCCCTAGCATGGCCCGCAGCGCTGCCGGCGTCGCCAGCTCCTTCGGGGCGAGGCGCAGCTGTCGGAACCTCCTCCGACTTCCAAGCATCTACAAAATGGCGATGCCGATTCTCCTCCACGTCTGGGCCTGCGGGCAGCCTCTAGCGCAAGACCAGCGCTCGTCAACGCTGACCTCCTGCTGCGCGAACTTTGGGGCCACTCCTCTTCCAGCGTGGCGGGCTCGCCCCTCATCCGACCAGTCGAACCGGCCAGCCAGGGCCAGCCAGGTCCTCCTCCACAAGCGCCGTGAACCTCCCGTTGAGCTTGTCCAGCGTGGCCGCCGACTCGTCCAGCTCCTCGCCGCGCTGCCTGCGGCGCTGCGACGGCGCGTCTGTGCCTCGCGCCGCCTCCGACGACTCCCGGACATTCCACCGCCGCCTGGGGCGGTTGCGCGGCTGCCGCTGGCATGGGGAAAGGGCGCCAGGTTGCTCGGCGAGCTGCCCCCCACCCCGCCCCAGCCAACGCGCCGCCGCCCCTGGCTGCCGAGGGCCCCGCCCGCGCCGCCCCTTCCAGCGGCGGCGGGCGCCTCGGCTGTCTCGTCGTCCAAGCCGTCGACGGATGATGCCCCGTCGCAGGTGCCGTCCCGCTTGCTGTCTTGGCGGAGAGCGTCGGCGTTCTTCGCCGCGCCCCCATGTGGGTCGTTGACAGCGTCCGCCCAGCTCTCGGCGAGGTTCGCCCTGACTCCTCGCAACGACTCCTCGTCGACGCCAACCTGTGCATGGCCAGCTCTGCCTGTCGAGCGCCCGAAGTGCCCCCCTCTCTGGGGGCTTCCCCAGGGCTCTGCCCAGCTCTGCGTGGCGACTGCGTGCCTGAGGTGTCCCCTCTCGTGGGGCCTTCCTCAGGACTTAGCGTTATGACTCGATGGCGCCCTCCTCGGCCCTCCTCTGCGTCGTGCTCGAAGAAACTCGCTTCAGCCCGACGCAGACTCGGCTCCGACCCATGTGCGCTGTGGTGGTAGCCCCTTGCTCTCCACTGCGACACGGGCATCGCCCCCTCTGGCCGGGCCTTCGCCAATCCCGCCAGCACGTGGACCGCGCAAGTGACCGCGTAGAGCTTTTCCGCGTAGAAGAAGTGGAGGCGCGGCCCCCCTTCGCCTGGCCGCGCAGCAGGACGGCCAACAGGAGGCTCCGACATGACGACTTGCGGGCCAAGGTGGGGCCTCGGCGCAGGCGCCTGCCGCCGCGATGAGCCGTCGGTCCAACCTGCCATCTGGGGGGCATGCGTCGAACCATGCCGAGGAGTGTTACATTCGGCTGCAACCGAGCGGTCAGCAGATGAGATCGCGCTTGCGCCGCCCAGTCCGAGCGGTGCGCGACGAGTGAACACCTGATTCCTCGAACTCGAATTGAAGCTGAAACTGCTGCGTGCTCCGGGTTTCGCGGGATCATCCTTGCGCCGAGGACCGCTGTACATGTGCCTGTCAAGTTTGACGACACGGAACTGTGGCGGATAGTGGCTCTCTGAACTGTGGCACGCATCTCGCGGCCCTGGACTTGTTCGGCGACGGCAACGGCAAACCTGAGTCTACGCATCCAACTCTTCGGCGTCGGCACTGCCGCGTGCCCCTTGGCTGTTGACTGTTGGCGCATTGAAACTCCAGGCGGCCGCCTTCGGCCCGTTCGCGGGGCCGCGACAGTCTGTCCACCGCAAGCGCTGTTAATGGCGGCGGTGATGCTGAGAAGGCTTCCTCGCCGTGTGCGATTGGCTGGTGGCAGAGGATCAACCAGGCCTCGTGGTGGAGGCGGGTGCCGTGGCAATCTGGAACCGTCACCACGTACATCGTGTGACGCGGTAAGTGTAAATCCGAATTGTATGTTTTACCTGCGTTACAAGAAATGGGGGTGTAGCTTTTTTCATGCCGCATGCATGACCGCTCATTTTAGTTTATCATGGCCCTTACATGCTGTCATGTTGCAATATTGTTGCCCTCAAACGCGATGAGCACGACGTGGTGAGCACAGTGCTACGCGCGCGGGCGATGGCAAGCGCAGTGGCAGAATGCCTTGCGTCCCCGCCCGTTGATTCTTGGGTTCGTAATGGCGTTCGTGGCGGTTCGAGGGTGGGATCGGGATAGCAACACCATGATCTGACTTAGTCTGTCAAAGCCTCACTTTTCCTCTCTCCTCCTCCTCCCCACCTCTCCATCATCATCATCATCATCATCATCATCATCATCATCATCATCATCATCATCACCATCACCATCATCATCATCATCATCATTACCATCATCACCATCATCACCATCATCAGTATCACCACCACAACCATTAGCATCATCATCATCATCAACATCATCATCATCAGCAGCAGCATCGTCATCAGCACCATCATCATCTTCATCACCAGCATCGTCATCATCAGCATCACCATCACCATCACAATCACCATCACCATCATCACCATCATCATCATCATCATCATCATCATCATCATCATCATCATCCCTGCTCTTTCTTCTCCTCCTCCTCCTCCCACCCCCACCTGCCTCCCTCCCTACTCCTCCCTCCTTGCCTCCATCCTTCCCTTCCTCCTCCCCCGCCTCCTCCACCGCCTGGGCCCCTACCTCCTCATCCTCCTCCTCCTGATCCTCGTCCCCTGTGTCCTACTCAGGGGACCTTATCCACATCTGGACGTTCAGACCGTTAATCATCACCCCAAGTGGGTGACTCTTGAGAAAGTGAAGGCGGTCCACGGCACTTCACCCCACTGTAGCTTTCGTAGCTCACTGCTGACCCGGGGGGGACCAGGTGCAAGAGAGCCCCTCGGATGCTGACGCCATCTGGCGCCTGCGGTGGTCTTCACTACGGCATGGCTGTTGGAGCTTGGTGCCCCTCCCCATGCTGTAACCCCCACAACGAGTGCAATAGATCATTGGCAGGCTGCTCCCGTCAATTCCTCCTGCTCCTCCTTCTCCTTCTCCTCCTCCTCCTCCTCACCATCATCATCACCATCACCGTCACCATCAACACCATCATCATCACAGTCATCATCATCACCACCATGACCATCATCACCAGCATCACCAACAGCAACGTCACCATCACCATCATCATCATCATCACCACCATCATCATCATCATCATCATCATCACCACCATCATCATCACCACCACCGGCCTTCTTCTACGTCCCTTCTCCTCCTTCCATGCCTCCTCCCTGCAGCTCCTTGCACCCCCTCGTCATCTTCCTACCAGTTCCCCCTCCTCCTCCTTCTCCTCCTCGTCCTCGTCCTCGTCGTCCTCGTCGTCCTCTTCCTCCTCCTCCTCTGTCCTCCTCCTGGGCACGGCACTGGGGCGGACAGGAACTGTCCACCACAGGCAGAGCAGTGAAAGGTGGAACACTTCCTTTTGATCGGGCCACTTTCGCCACTGCATGCTCGACAAGAGCTGCAACTCAGCCCAAGGAGAAGGCGACCGCTGCAGCTAGATCAAAAGCAGTATCTAAGAGAACAGAAAAATACAGGAGTATCCTGAGCCAGGGGGGGCAGGCTGTAGCCTGAGACAGCCTGCACTCGAACCCCAAGCTTGAATTCTCCTCTCCCGAGGCGATCGAAGATCAACTTACGATCCTTCCGCAACGGTAAAGGTTTGCACTCGCCTGCCAGTGACACCACCACGCGAATGGAGGCAGACGAGGCGCAGCAAAATACAACCTGCTGACCGACTTTCACAGCTCCCACCCTGTGAGGCTTGGACCCTGCAGCCCGAAGGGAGACCTGTTCATTCTCCTTCTCACCCTCCTCTTCCTCCTCCTCCTCCCCCTTCTCCTCGTCCTCCTCCTCCTCCTCCTGCTTTCTCTTCCTGTTCTTCCTTATCCACGTCCTTCATCCCACCCCACCTCGTCTTCATCTCCCTCCTCATTCCTCCTTGTCCTTGCCCTCGTGTGCGTTATCCATGTCCGTCCCATCCGCATTCTCTTCATCGGTGTCGCCGTCCTCCTCCTCCTCCTCCTCCGCCTGCTCCTTCTCGCTCCTCATCACTCCCCCCTCCTCCTCATCCTCCTCGGCCACCTTCGTCTTCCTCTTCCTCGCCCTCTTTCTTCCTCCTCCGCCGTCGTCCTCCATCCCTCCTCTCTCCCCCCTCGTCTTCTACTGTACATCTCGTCTCCTCCTCGTCGCTATCCCCCTCCTCCTTACTCTTCCTCCTCATCCTCATCCTTCTCCTCCTCCTCCTCCTCCTCCTCCTCCTCCTCCTCCTCCTCCTGGTAGCACTGGTAGCACTGGAAAGCGCGGCCGTGCGAGCACAGCAAACACGCACCTGACAAGCATGTGACCCAGCCCCGAAAATTTACCCCCCAGAGGAACCCACACATCAGAACAATTCACGGGGGCTGGGTTCACATCAAACACGCTCTCCTCGGGACGCTCCGGTTGCAGCTGCACGCGTGGCGTGCGGTTGGCGCGCCGACTCCGTGACATTTGCCAGGTCCCTCGCACTAGCTCGCAGAAAATGTTCCGACGACATATCCGGAGCACCGGCGCGCAGACAATACCCCGACAAAGTATGAAGAGTATCGTTTCGCAGGTCCCCTGGGATAGGAAGGGGGTCTGTAACGGGACGCAGAAACCAACGCACCTCCTCATCCCCTCCCTCCTCTGTCCGCCCCACTCCCTGCGATCTATCACCCTAGATGGGGGCTGGGCGTAACGGTCTGGACGTTTAGACCGTTAATCATCACCCCAAGTGGGTGACTCTTGAGAAAGTGAAGGCGGTCCAAGGCACTTCACCCCGCTGTAGACTTCGTAGCTAACTGATGACCCGGGGGGGACCAGGTGCAAGAGAGCCCCTGGCTTGCCGACGCCTGCGGTGGTCTTCACTGTGGCATGGCTGTTGGAGCTTGGTGCCCCTCCCCATGCTGTAACCCCACAGCGAGTGCAATAGATCATCGGCAGGCTGCTCCCGTCAATGCTTCCTCCTCCTCATCATCATCTTATCATCATCATCATCATCATCATCATCATCATCATCATCATCATCATCATCATCATCATCATCATCATCATCATCCCTGCTCTTTCTCCTCCTCCTTCTCCTCCTCCTCCTCCTCCCACCCCCCCTGCCTCCCTCCCTCCTCCTCCCTCCTTCCCTCCCTCCTTCCCTTCATTCTCCCCCGCCTCCTCCACCTCCGCCTGGTCCTCTACCTCCTCATCCTCCTGATCCTCGTCCCCCGTGTCCTACTCAGCGCCACTCATCCACATCCTTCGTCCTCCCTTCCTCTTCCTCTGCCTCCATCCTACGCTTCCCTCCGTGCCCTTGGACGCCCTCCTTCTCCACCTCCTCCCCCCTCCACCTCCACCTCCTCCTCCTCATCTTCTTCTTCTTTCCTTATCCACTCTCCCCCTCTATGTTTTCCTCCACTTGTCTCCACGTACTTGTTCTTCCTCCTCGCCCTCGTCCTCCTCCTCCTCCTCCGCCTCCTCCCCCTCATTCCCCCCACCTCCTCATCTCTCAGCCTCATCTTCATTTGCCGCCGCCTCCTCATCCTTTCCCCCTATACACACCTCCCCTCCAACCTCTCATCCTCCTCCACCTTCTACTTCTCATCCTTCCTCTTCCTCCCCACTCCGCCTCTTCCTTCACCTCCCCGCCTCCTCCCGCATCAGTGCCCCTCCTCCTTATCCACATCATCTTAATCCTCCCCAACATCACGTAATCATGTACTCAGCACGCCCACCAGCATCACCATCATCAGCAGCAGCAGCAGCCGCACCTTTGCCATCATTACCACCAAACTCAGTACCATCATCATGAGCATCATCGTCATCGTCATTGTCACTAGCATTCCTCCTCATCATCTAAAGTCCCACCCCCGCTCCGGTTCCTCTTCCGTATCCTCCACCGACATCCTCATGCCTCGTCCTCCTCTGCATCCCCCACGTCCTCCCCATCAACCTCCTCGTCTTCCTCCTCTTTCTCATACTACCGCTGCTACTTCCCAGGCTCCCAGGCGGGTCCGACGTTCGAGCTATATGTACACTACCAGTCAGCGTGCCACTCCGAACCCTGCCTCTTAACAGGCCTTATCGTGATCGACCGGGGATACCTATCATTGTAGGCAATGGTCCAGCCTGCACGCATCAAGCCAGGGCTCCAATGTGTGCCCCGAGGGGGCGAGGGGGGGGGGAGTGCGCCTCCCTCCTCCTCCTCCTCCTCCTCCTCATCTTCCTCCCTCCTCCTCCGTCCAGCCGCCCTTCCCCTCCCCTCTTCTGCCTCCTCCTCCTCCTTCTCCTCCTTCTCACAATGACCATCATCAGCATCAGCATCATCACCACCATCACCATCACCATCACCACCACCACGACCACGACCACCACCACCACAACCACTACCACCACCACTACCATCATCATCATCATCATCATCATCATCATCATCATCATCATCATCATCATCATCATCATCATCATCATCATCATCATCATCATCAGTATCATCATCATCATCAGCATCATCATCATCGTCATCATCATCATCATCATCATCATCATCATCATCATCTTCATCTTCATCTTCATCTTCATCTTCAGCAGCAGCATCATCACCATCATCATCAGCAGCAGCATCACCACCATCATCAGCATTGGCAGCATCAGCATCAGCACCATCTGCGACAATGTCAGCAGCACCATCATCATGATGCTCATTCTCCTCCTCCTCATCATCAGCATCATCACCAACATCGTCGTCATCTTTATCATCATTACCACCACCCGTATCATCGCCATCATCACACCAACAAAACATCATCCGTCAGCGTCAGCACACTCACCATCAGCACTACCATCATAGTCATCATCATCAACAACAACATCAACATCAGGATCAGCACGATCATCGTCCTCGTCACCACCATCATTATCATCATCATCATCATCATCATCACAAGCATCATCGTCACCATCAGCACGATCATACTAATCGCAGTTATCATCGCATCGTCATCATCATCACCGTTGTCATCAGCAGCAGCACACCATCGTCAGTATCAGCATCGTCATCAGCATCAACATCATCATCATCATCATCATCATCATCATCATCATCATAAGCATCATGATCTTCATCGTCATCAGCATCATCATCGTCATCATCATCGTCGTCGCCATCGCCATCGTTATCGTCGTCATCATCAGCATCACCATCATCACCACCATCATCACCATCATGATCATCACCACTGTCATCATCATCACCATCATCATCATCATCATCATCATCAACATCATCAGCATCATCATCCTCACCATCGCCATCGCTCCTGTTCCCTCCACCCTCCTTCTCATGCCGCCTCCACTCCCTTCCTCATCCTCCCTTCCGCCTCCGCCTCCACCTTGTCGTACTCCTCCTACTCCTCCTCCTCCTCGTCCTCATCTTCCTCCTCCTCCTCCTCCTCCTCCTTCTCCTTCCTTGGTGGTCAAACTAATGAACTGGAATATGGAAGGTGAGGTAAACGTAATGGCGAATAAGAGGATGCTTACGCAGACCAGTACATATGCGAACCCCATCCTCCCTCCTCCAACTTCTGCTGCTCTCCAACTCCTCTTCTTTCGCCTCCGGGAGCAGGCCACTGCCAAGAAGAAGCCAGCCGATCGGCAGTCCATCAGGTGTCAGCAAAGCCAACCATCATATCGGGCCGTTCCACAAGTGCGCCTATACGTCTTCCAGAGGCTTTTCTTCCAGAGGCCTTCCACAGCAGCTGTTCCCAGTCCTCTTCAATCCGAAGACTACGCTGGACATCAGCAGGGCTGAAGCGCCTGCGGCCATCGCAAAGGCAGCCAATATTCCATTGAAGAAGAAGTCACCGCTGCCTTCTGACCAGCACCCGAATCCCTGATACGCGAGCGGGCTCGGCGACCACGGTAGTCTCTCTCGAATGCCAAGATCCCGCTCTGTGAAATTTATAAGCACGAACTGCTCCTGAGCCCGTGCACCCTCCTCGTCCACAAAATCGTCACAAATGCCGGTTGTGGGAAAATCACACATCCGCGGAAGCCACAGCTTTGCTGCTGTCCACGGCAGCTGCGCAGTCGCGTTCACCCAGACGCCCGTCTGATTCTCTGGCTCGAAGCCTAGGCTTGTTGCTGTCAGATCCCGGCACGCGAATGTCAAGTGAAGGTAGATACCCAGTCCAAGCAATAAAAGCAAGCTGGACCCAATCAGCCAAACCTGGGGGGGGGCGACGCATTAACACCACCTCCACCACCAATACCACGGGTCCATTCAATCGAGGGAGGCCGACCCACGATGCTGGTGCGGGTTGTAATCGAGGGAGGCCGTGCCCTGAAGCACGAGTTGGAGTGTCCTCAGGCCCCATTGAATTCAGCACATATTCTGCCAGGGGCCCACAGCCTGGAGTTCCGTGCGCTCTCGGGCGCTACTGGGCGCTCCCAGGAGGTCCCCGCGTGACCCTTCAATAGGCCCAGAGCGCGTTGTTCGGGGCGGGCGTGTCCAAGATGGTTTCAGATGGCCCCCGGGGACCGTCCTGGAGCTCTAATGGGCGCCTCTCGGGCCGTCAGGCCCTGGAGGGCGGCCCAAAAGGCCAAAATCGTCAAAATGCTGTTTTCTTGTATTGCTTTCGCATTGCCGCCTCTTCGGTCTTCAGAGCGTCCAATATAGCCCAAGAGACGCCCCAAGATCGCACCAGAACAGCCCGAGAGCCCCCAAGAGGGGCCCGAGAGGCCCCGAAGACGGGCCTAAAATGCGGAACGCGAGCTGACAATTTGAGCCATCTGCCAAGATGTCTCCAATATCCCCCCACCCCTGAGGTGGCCCAAATCAGGCCCCAAGACGCCCCCAAAACACTCCGAAATACTACCAAAACAGCCTCCAAGAGGCATCCGGGAGGCTTCCCAAGAGAGCCCCACAGGCATCCAGGAGGCCTCCGACCTGCAACCCAGGCATGGTGGCGTTTTGGGCCGAAGGCCTCTAGATCCGTCGCCACCTGTCGATTCATCGCAGGGGTGCCTGGCGTGCAAAACTATTTCGGTGTTGGTTTTGGTTCTTTTCCAAACCATCCTCTGGTGTTGGGTCCTCGTTTTGAAGAGACAGCGCCCCGCGTCCCACCTCCTCCTCTCCTCCTCCCCCTCCTCCCCTCCCATCACCATCACCATCACCATCACCATCACCATCACCATCACCATCACCATCACCACCATCACCATCACCATCAGCATCAGCATCAGCATCAGCATCATCATCATCATCATCATCATCATCATCATCATCATCATCACCATCACCATCACCATCACCATCACCATCACCATCACCCTCACCCTCACCATCACCATCACCAGCATCAGCATCAGCATCAGCATCAGCATCAGCATCAGCACCAGCACCAGCACCAGCACCAGCACCAGCATCAGCATCAGCATCAGCATCAGCATAAGCATCATCAGCATCATCAGCATCAGCATCATCAGCATCATCATCATCATCATCATCATCATCATCATCATCATCATCATCATCATCATCATCATCATCATCATCATCTCCCCCTTCCCCGCACCATCGTCACCATCATCACCATCACCCATCATCCATCAGCATCATCATCTGCAGCATCATCCTCATCCACACGTTTCGTGGCCCGCACAATTCGCATGCGTCCTCCCCGCCCACCGCAGGCCCATTTTGGCACACCCCTCACACGCTTCCTGGCCCGATAAGAGCCCCGCCGAAGGTCCCTGTGGCACAGTTCGCATGCGTCCTCCCCGCCCACCGCAGGCCCATTTTGGCACACCCCTCACACGTTTCGTGGCCCCATAGGAGCTCCGCCGAAGGTCCCAGTGGCACAATTCGCATGCGTCCTCCCCGCCCACCGCAAGCCCCTTTTGGCACACACCTCACACGCTTCGTGGCCCCATCGGAGCTCCGCCGAAGGTCCCTGTGGCACAATTCGCATGCGTCCCCCCCGCCCACCGCAGGTCCAATTTTGACACACCCCTCACACGTTGTGTGACCCCATATGAGCTCCGCCGAAGGTCCCAGTGGTACAATTCGCATGCGTCCTCCCCGCCCACCGCAAGCCCATTTCAGCACACCCCTCACAAGTATCGTGGCCCCATCGGAGCTCCGCCGAAGGTCCCTGTGGCACAATTCGCATGCGTCCCCCCCGCCCACCGCAGGTCCAATTTTGACACACCCCTCACACGCTTCGTGGCCCCATAGGAGCTCCGCCGAAGGTCCCAGTGGCACAATACGCATGCGTCCTCCCCGCCCACCGCAAGCCCCTTTTGGCACACCCCTTACACGCTTCGTGGCCCCATCGGAGCTCCGCCGAAGGTCCCTGTGGCACAATTCGCATGCGTCCCCCCCGCCCACCGCAGGTCCAATTTTGACACACCCCTCACACGTTGTGTGACCCCATAGGAGCTCCGCCGAAGGTCCCAGTGGTACAATTCGCATGCGTCCTCCCCACCCACCGCAAGCCCATTTCAGCACACCCCTCACAAGTATCGCCCCATAGGAGCTCCGCCGAAGGTCCCTGTGGCACAAATCGCATGCGTTCCCCCCCCCGGCTCACCGCGAGCCCATTTTGGCACATCCCTCAAAGTTTTCGTGGCCCCATAGGAGCTCCGCCGAAGGTCACAGTGGCACAGTTCGCATGCGTCCTCCCCGCCCACCGCAGGCACATTTTGGAACACCCCACACGTTTCGTGGCCGCGTCGGAGCTCCGCCGAAGGTCCCAGTGGCACAATTCGCATGCGTCCTCCCCGCCCACCGCATGCACATTTTGGCACACCCATCGCACGCTTCGTGGCCGCATAGGAGCTCCGCCGGAGGTCTCAATGGCACAATTCGCACGCGTCCTCCCCGCCCACCGCAGGCCCATTTTTGGCACACCCCTTACACGCTTCGTGGCCCCACAGGAGCTCCGCCGAAGGTCCGTGTGGCACAGTTCGCATACGTCCCCCCGCCCACCGCAGGCCCATTTTGGCACACCCCTCAAACGCTTCGTGGCCCCATCGGAGCTCCGCCGAAAATCTCAATGGCACAGTTCGCATGCGTCCTCCCCGCCCACCGCAGGCCCATGTTGGCACACCCCTCACGCGCTTCGTGGCCCCATAGGAGCTCCGCCGAAGATCCCAATTGTACAATTCGCATGCGTCCTCCCCGCCCACCGCAAGCCCATTTTGGCACACCCCTCACACGTTTCGTGTCCACCCCGCCCACCGCAGGCCCATTTTGGCACACCCCTGGCACGCTTCGTGGCCCCATAGGAGCTCCGCCGAAGGTCGCAGTGGCACAATTCGCATGCGTCTTCCCCGCCCACGGCAGGCCCTTCTTTGGCACACCCCTTACACGTTTCGTGGCCTCATAGGGTCTCCGCCGAGGGTCCCTGTTGGACAATTCGCATGCGTCCTCCCCGCCCACCGCAATCCCATTTTGGCACACCCCTGGCACGCTTCGTGGCCCCATAGGGGCTCCGCCGAAGGTCTCAGTGGCACAATTCGCACGCGCCCCCCCCCGTCCACCGCAGGCTCATTTTGGCACACCCCTCACGCGCTTCGTGGCCCCATAAGAGCTCCGCAAAAGGTCCCAGTGGCACGATTCGCACGTGTCCTCCCCGCCCACCGCAAGCCCATTTTGGCACACCCATCACACGTTTCGTGGCCCCATAGGAGCTCCGCCGAAGGTCCCAGTGGCACAGTTCGCATGCGTGCTTCCCGTCCACCGCAGGCATGTTGGCACACCCCTCATGCTTCGTGGCCCCATAAGAGCTCCGCCGAAGGTCCCAGTCGCACAGTTCGCATGCGCCCTCCCCGCCCACCGCAGGCTCATTTTGGCACACCCCTGGCACGCTTCGTGGCCCCATAGGAGCTCCGCCGAAGGTCTCAGTGGCACACTTCGCATGCGTCCCCCCCCCCCCCACCCGCCCACCGCAGGCCCATTTTGGCACGCCTCACACGCTTCGTGGCCCCATAGGAGCTCCGCCGAAGGTCTGGCACAATTCGCATGCGTCCTCCCCGCCCACCGCACGCCCAGTTTGGCACACCCCTCACACGGTTCGTGGCCCCATAGGAGCCCCGCCGAAGGTCCCAGTGGCACAGTTCGCATGCGTGCTTCCCGTCCACCGCAGGCAGAGTTGGCACACCCCTCATGTTTCGTGGCCCCATAGGAGCTCCGCCGAAGGTCCCTGTGGCACAGTTCGCATGCGTCCTCCCCGCCCACCGCAAGCCCATTTTAGCACCCCCCCACACGCTTCGTGGCCCCATAGGAGCTCCGCCGAAGGTCCCAGTGGCACAGTTCGCATGCGTCCTCCCCGCCCACCGCAAGCTCATTTTGGCACACCCCTCACCCGGTTCGTGGCCCCATAGGAGCTCCGCCGAAGGTCCCAGTGGCACAGTTCGCATGCGCCCCCCCCGCCCACTGCAGGCGCATTTTGGCACGCCCCTCACACGCTTCGTGGCCCGATAGGAGCTCCGCCGAAGATCTCAATTGGACAATTCGCATGCGTCCTCCCCGCCCACCGCAAGCCCATTTCAGCACACCCCTTACACGTTTCGTGGCCCCATAGGAGCCCAGCCGGAGGTCCCAGTGGCACAATTCACATGCGTCCTCGTCGCCCACCGCAGGCCTATTTTGGCGCACCCTTCCCACGCTTCGTGGCCCCATAGGAGCTCCGCCGAAGGTCCCAGTGGCGCAGTTCGCATGCGCCCTCCCCGCCCACCGCAAGCCCATTTTGGCACGCCCCTCACACGCTTCCTGGCCCGATAGGAGCTCCGCCGAAGGTCCCAGTGGTACAATTCGCATGCGTCCTCTCCGCCCACCGCAAACCCAATTTGGCACACCCCTCGCACGCTTCGTGGCCCCATAGGAGCTCCGCCGGTCACAGTGGCGCAGTTCGCATGCGTCCTCCACCGCAAGCCCATTTGAGCACACCACTCACACGCTTCGTGGCCCCATAGGAGCTCCGCCGAAGGTCCCAGTGGCACAGTTCGCAGGCATACCCCTCACACGTTCCGTGGCCCCATAAGAGCTCCGCCGAAGGTCCCAGTGGCACAGTTCGCATGCGCCCCCCCCGCCCACCGCAGGCCCCATTTTGACACACACACACACACACACACACCTCACACGTTGTGTGACCCTATAGGAGCTCCGCCGAAGATCCCAATTGTACAATTCGCATGCGTCCTCCCCGCCCACCGCAAGCCCATTTTGGCACGCCCCTCACACGCGTCGTGGCCCCACAGGAGCTCCGCCGAAGGTCTCAGCGGCACAGTTCGCATGCGCCCCCCCCCCCCCCACCCCTCATCGCGAGCACATTTTGGCACGCCCCTCAGACGCTTCGTGGCCCCATAAGAGCTCCGCCGAAGGTCACAGTGGCACAGTTCGCATGCGTCCCCCCCGCCCACCGCAGGCACATTTTGGAACACCCCACACGCTTCGTGGCCCCATCGGAGCTCAGCCGAAGGCCCCAGCCGAAGGTCCCAGTCGCACAGTTCGCATGCGCCCCCCCCGCCGCAGGCCCATTTTGGCACACACGCACGCACGCGCGCACGCACGCGCGCGCACGCACGCACGCACGCACGCGCGCACGCACGCACGCACGCACGCACGCACGCACGCACGCACGCACGCACGCACGCACGCACGCGCACGCACGCACGCACGCACGCACGCACGCACGCACGCACGCACGCACGCAACACACACACACACACACACACACACACACACACACAAACACACAAACACACAACACAACACACACAAACACACAAACACACACAAACACACAAACACAAACACACAAACACACAAACACACAACACACACACACACACAAAACAACACACACACACACACACATACACACACATACACACACACAATACGCTTCGTGGCCCCATAGGAGCTCCGCCGAAGGTCCCAGTGGCGCAATTCGCATGCGCCCCCCCCCCCCCCCCCCCCACCACCACCACCACCACCACCACCGCAAGCCCATTTTGGCATACCCCTCACGCGCTTCGTGGCCCCGTCGGAGCTCCGCCGAAGGTCTGGCACAATTCGCATGCGTCCTCCCCGCCAGCCGTAAGGCAATTTTGGCACACCCCTCACACGGTTCGTGGCCCCGCATGCGTCCTCCCCGCCCACCGCAAGCTCATTTTGGCACGCCCCTCACACGTTTCGTGGCCCCAAAGGAGCTCCGCCGAAGGTCCCAGTGGCACAGTTCGCACGCGTCCTCCCCGCCCACCGCAAGCCCATTTTGCCCCCCCCCCCCCCCCCAACGCTTCGTGGTCCCGTAGGAGCTCCGCCGAAAGGTCCCAGTGGCACAATTCGCATGCGTCCCTCCCCGCCAACCGCAAGCTCATTTTGGCACACCCCTCGCACGTTTCGTGGCCCATATGAGCTCCGCCGAAGGTCCCAGTGGCAGAGTTCGCATGCGTCCTCCCCGCCCACCGCAGGCGCATTTTGGCACGCCCCTCACACGCTTCGTGGCCACACAGGAGCTCCGCCGAAGGCCCCATGCACATTTTGACACTCCCCTTACACGTTTCGTGGCCCCATAGGAGCTCCGCCGAAGGTCCCAGTGGCACAGTTCGCATGCGTCCCCCCCGCCCACCGCAGGCTCATTTTGGCGCACCCTTCTCACGTTTCGTGGCCCCATAGTAGGAGCTCCGCCGAAGGTCCCAGTGGCGCAGTTCGCATGCGTCCTCCCCGCCCACCGCAAGCCCATTTTGGCACACCCCTCACAGGTTTCCTGGCCCGATAGGAGCTCCGCCGAAGGTCCCAGTGGTGCAATTTGCATGCGTCCTCCCCGCCCACCGCAAGCTCATCTGGCACAGCCCACACACGCTACGTGGCCCCATAGGAGCTCCGCTGGCCCCAGTGGCGCAGTTCGCTTGCGTCCTCCCCGCCCACCGCAAGCCCATTTGAGCACGCCCTCACAAGTATCGTGGCCCCATAGGAGCTCCGCCGAAGGTCCCAGTGGCACAGTTCGCATGCGTCCTCCCCGCCCACCGCAAGCCCATTTTGGCACACCCCTCACACGTTTCGTGGCCCCACAGGAGCTCCGCCGAAGGTCCCAGTGGCACAGTTCGCATGCGTCCTCTCCGCCCACCGGATGCCCATTTTGGCACGCTGCTCGCGCGTTTCGTGGCCCCATAGGAGCTCCGCCGGAGGTCCCACTGGCGCGGTTCGCATGCGCCCCCGCCACCCATGTCGGCACACCCCTCACACGCTTCGTGGCCCCATAAGAGCTCCGCCGAAGGTTCCAGTGGCACAAGTCGCATACGTCCCCGCCACTCATGTAGGCACACCCCTCGCACGTTTGGTGGCCCCATAAGAGCTCCGCCGAAGGTCCCAGTGGCAAAGTTCGCATGCGTCCCCGCCGCTCATTTCGACACACCTCTCACACGCTTCGTGGCCCGATAGGAGCTCCGCCGAAGGCCCCAGTAGCACAGTTCGCATGCGTCCGGGCCGCTCATTTCGGCACACCCCTTCACGCGCTTCGTAGCCCCATAGGAGCTCCGCCGAAGGTCCCAGTGGCACAGTTCGCATGCGCTCCCGCCACACATTTCGGCACACCCCTCTCGCGCGTCGTGGTCCCATAGGAGCACCGCCGAAGGTCCCAGTGGCACAGTTCGCATGCGTCCCCGCCGCTCATTTCGGCACACCCCTCACGTTTCGTAGCCCCATAGGAGCTCCGCCGAAGGTCCAGTGGCACAGTTCGCATGCGTCCGCGCCACTCATTTTGGCACACACACACACACCACGCGCTTCGTGGCCTCATAGGAGCTCCGCCGAAGGTCCCAGTGGCACAGTTCGCATGCGCCCCCGCCACCCATGTCGGCACACCCCTCACACGTTTCGTTGCCCCATAGGAGCTCCGCCGAAGGTCCCAGTGACACAGTCCGCGTGCGCCCCCGCCATTTCGTTGCCCCATAGGAGCTCCGCCGAAGGTCCCAGTGACACAGTCCGCGTGCGCCCCCGCCATTCATTTCGGCACACCCCTCGCACGCTTCGTGGCCTCATAGGGAACTCCACCGAAGATCCCCGTGGCGCAGTCCGCAGGCGCTCCCCTCATCCAGCGCAGCGCTTCGTGGCTCCATATGGGGCCCCACCGAAGGTCCCCGTGGCGCAGTCCGCATTGTGTTGTTCGTTTTCGCTCGCGTCGTGTACCGCGCCACTCAATTCGGCACACCCCTAGCACGGTTCGTTGCCTCATAGGGATCGCCACCGAAAAAATGAATCACAATTGCGGTGCCCACACCTGCACATGGTGGGGTCCTTCGTCGGGCTAATTTCTGAAAGAAAAACTCCCCCTGGGGCCTCGGCCTGCCCCGCCAGAAGGCTGGGCGGCTGGAAGGCTGGGGCGCATCTCCCGGAGGAGGCCCTGGGGGCGGGCGCGCCTGAGGCCCGCTCAGCACTAATACCAGTCGACGCAGTCGCTCTCGAAGCTGGACCAGGCGCCCCGGTCAGCAGCGAGCCCCGTCCAGCTACGACGATGTCCCACTGTTTTGCAGAAGCGCCGTAAAGTGTCCTCCCACTTCATGCGCCTGCCGCGCGACGGGCGCGTCAGCCCCCCCTAGCCGGAAGTTCTCGTGCCCCGCGCCCATTCAGAATCTCTCCAAAAAGTAGCTCTCCGCATCCGTGATCTCGCACTCATTCTCCATGCGTGCCCTGCCCGTGACCACTTCCGTCGAGCGTGCGCCTTCATCCACTGTCGAACTCCCACATAGTGCGCTTTCGTCCACGCCCTCTTGGTTGTTCTGGATATCCACGCGTGCAATTGCTCGTCTGGCCTGTGTTGAAAATCGCCCATGTAACGCAGCATCTTGTTCTGAGCAGACTGCAAGACGCGTGGCTCTGCAGCCCGAGGCGCCCACGAATTCGAACAAGACATCAAACAGAGACATCAAACAAAGAGATCAAACAGTCGAAACTAGCGGGAAATCGACACCTCCTTGTTCAGCAGCAGCCGCTTCATGTCCCAGAACTTACGCCATCCCACAGAGATCCGGCGCTGCATTCCTTTGTTGGCCACGTCGTCCAGGGGCGCCACCGCGCCGAGCACTTCCAAAGGGTTCCCTGCCGCCAGCGCGTGCAATGAGAAGCCGGGGTCTATCTCCGCGCCCCCGCGCCGCACCTCCTGCGAACTACTGGCCTGCGCCTTGCATTTTGCGGGATGTAGGTTGGATCCTCGCTTCCGCAACGCGCCTTTGAATGATAGCACAGTGCGCTTCAGTGACAGCCGTGATCGCGCAACCAACGCCGCGTCGTCGGCGAGCGCCACGTGCGTGAGACGCCGTCCTCTGAGCTCCTGTCCCACCGCGGTGCCGTACCCTCTGCGTTGCCAGACGCGGTTGGCTTCCTTCAGGACTTGCACCACAATCAAGTTGAAGAGCACTGGTGACAGAGGGTCCCTTTGACGGACTCCGCGTTGCACGTGAAGCCGCCTACTCTCCACGCCTGGGAACGCTTGCACGTAGGCCGACGAGTCTCTGCACAACTCCCTTCACAGACAACACCAACTCCAATATCAGAGTCCATCATTGCATCAAACAACTGGGCGTGGTGCACTCGATCGAATGCTTTCTCGACGTCCAACGTTGCCAGCCACAGCTCTTCTCCCCATTCTGCTGACTTTTCAACTATCATCTTCAATGCATGCACTGCGTCATCACATCCCCTTCCCCTACGAAAGCAGCATTGCTCCTCTTCCTGCTTGTTCTCCACTTTGTCCCGGATGCAGTTGTAGAGAACAGCGCTGCAAAGCTTTGTCATCACTGGGACGATGAATATCGGCCTGAATTGTTTCAGCAAGTGCCTCTCCCCTTTCTTGAAAATGACGGACAAACGAGCAACTTTCCATTCGCTCGGCGGTTCCATTCTGCCTTTCAAACTGTCGGTGAAAAACACGCAATGATGTGTATCAAACCGTCATGTTCGGTACCTAGCATATCGGATACCAGACCGTCGCCACCTCCTGTTCTCCGATTTTTCATACGCCGGAGGGCCGCCGTGAGTTCCTCTGTCGCGACCTCCGGTGCGTCATCTGGCATGCAGGCCTCGTCGTTTGCACCCGTCGTTTCCCATTATTGGTGCAGGTCCTCGTGGAATGGAGCGAAGGCCTCTGCAATGCCCCCGCTGTCGGAGACGACGACTCCGGCCATGTTCTGCACCTCGGCGACGTTGTCCACTCCTGAATGTCTCTGCTGAACTCGTTGCAGGCTCCGTACGCCGCGCCCTTGCTCAGCGACATCGCGCACTTCCCGGCCTTGTCGCTGACGACGTTGCGCCCGGAGCCTTTTCCATAGAGGTTTGCGAAAGTCCTTCCGAGATTTTGCGTCCTGCTCTTCCCGTCTCGGTATAGACAAATCGGAAACCTCTTGATTGTGCTTCAGTTTCTCCCTCTTTTCCCCAGCGCCCCCCCGTCGAGCTGCTTCAAACACCGTCGCAGTAACGCCTCATAAATCGCGGTGCTCCATCAAGAGCCCATCGGTCAACAGAGCGTGGTAATGTGATAGCAAGTTCTGCTCGTCAAGCTCCGCCTTCCATCCCTTAGGGGCCCTTTTGTTTTCGGGCATTCGGCTTTACGCGTGCATTAATTTTCATACTTCCGACAACGGCTCTGTGATCCGATTTGCCTTCCAAGCCATGCCAAGCAGACGCCGTCGCGACGCAGTCCTGCTTCAACAGGTCCACGAAGATGTAGTCGATGCGCCGTTTCTCCCTGGTGCTGTATAGACGATTGGGTCCACGAATGATCCAAACGATGTGCAAATAAACTGGCAGTCGCAATTCGCTTTTCTCCGCGTAGCCAATGCGCCAAGATGCGGCCGCGATCATTTCTTCGACCGCGCCCGTACTTCCCGATGACTCGCCAGTCGTCTGCGGGCACTCTCTGGCCCAGGACGGCGTTCGCATCCACCCTAAGAACACAAGCGCGCTTCTGTTTGCGAGCTTGCTGCAGAATAAGCCCCACGCGGTGCGCGCCCGCATCGAAGTCAATACCTGGCGCCCCACTGTGGCACAAGTGCGCCGAAGCAAAACGAAAAGAAATTGGGCTGCAACAGAAGTCCAAGTAAACCGAATTTGGGCTTGCATGCGCAAAGATGTGTCTCGGCCCTCCGACTCACCCATCTCCTGTGCAATACTATACCGACGCTGCACTTCATTGTAGCAGGACGCCGGCGAACAGCACCACACATGGCCAGACTGAAGAAACTTTTCTGTGCTGCTTCTGGCGAAAAGGCCCCTCCAGGTAGAATAAAACATCTAACCGCGTCCCATGAACCGTATCCATATCCAACATATCGGCAACATCTTGAATCCTGCCCTCCTCCGTCCCGTTCGCGTTCCAGCTAAGGACGACAAACTCGCCCCCTCCATCCTTCTCGATGCTTTGCGCACCCTGCGACAAAATCCGGAGACTAAGCCAAAACAGGACTTGCTGGCTTCACCACTCCTATGCTTCGCAAAATCGTGAAAAGAACATCCCCGCCGACTCCACTATACCTTCCTCTTCCTCCTCCCTGGGGCCTCTGCGGTCCCTATTCCCTGCCGTAGAGCTGGTCGAACTTCTCCTGGTACGCCGCTGCGTCCCTAACGAGCTTCATGCAACCGTCGCTCCACACAGCTGCACGCTTTTCCTTCCACCATACAATGTCCTTCCTACAGTTCGTGTCGATATCCTTATTGACGGAGTCGCCGTCCCCCCCGTTCATCTCGATGATGGTCCTCGGTGCCTTCCTCACTGCTTTCTCCCTTGTCGCCTCCTCCGATTTCTGGTCATAATATTTGGAGTCTACGTTGCAATCGATCCGTTTGTCCTGGAACCCGTGCTACTGTCGGGCGGCGGGCTTACCAAGGTAGTCTCACATGGCGTCCACCGGGTTGAAACGAGCTCCACCCCTTTCCGCAAACTTCCCGCCGTACGCAAAAAACTGCATCAAGCTCTGCCTGCGCGTCCTTCAGCACGCCCTCGAGGAAAATGATGCTATCCTTAGCCCTGGTGTATTCGGGAAACGTGCCGAAAGAGAGCGTGCGACTCTTTTCTTCCTCCTTCCCCGTGCTTCTCCTGCCGTTCTGCCCCCCGTTCGGCATAGGCGTCGGCGTCGCAGCCCCTTTCACGATATCCGTCACCATCTTAGGCAAGTCCTCCTTCATGCTACTCATCTCTCCCTTGACTGCCTCGACCGCCTGCTCGGCCATGGACGCGGTTGTACTTGGCCTGCTTGGCAATGTCCTTAGCCTCCTCCACCTCCTTCATGGTATTCCTCATGTCCTTCCTCATGCCCGTCATCATGCTCATCATCTGCTTCAGCATCTGTTTCGCACTCAGTTCGTCATTTTCTTCCTCCATGCCCTCACCCTCTGTCTCATCTTTCTCTTCCTCTTCCTCTTCTACTTTTTGCTTCTTGTCCTTCGGCGTCGAACCTGTCTTCGAGTCCGCTTTCGTCTTCCCAGATTTGTCCATAATGACGGCCACCGTCCGGAGCGAGAACAAATAGAGAGTAATATGCCTTGGAACGGCCAAGCCAGATGGTTACTTGAGCCACAATGGTTACTTGAGCTAAAATGGTTACTTGGCCCGTCCCGCTGGGGTCCCGGAGAGAGGTGGTTGCCGACGGTTTTCCTGCCCCAGACGGCCCCAAGACGGCCCAAGATCGCTTCCAAGATGGCCTCCAAGACGGCTAAGAATGCCCCAAAATGCCTTCATGACGGCCCAAGATGCACCCAAGACGGCCTAAGATAGCCTCAAGATGGCCCACGACGGCCCAAGAGCCCCGTAAAAGGTCTCCAAGACAGCCCAAGAGGCCTCCAAGAGGTCCTCCAGGAAGGCCCGAAGAGGCCAAAATCATGAATAGTCCTTTGTTTTTCGGAGGATTTGGGCAGTTTCGCCTTCTCGGTCTTCCGACGGCCCAGGAGGCCCCCAAGATCGCACCAGGATCGCCCAAGATGTCTCCAAGATGGCCTCATGACGGCCCAAGAGGCCCCGAAGATGCCCCCAAGAGTGCCCCAAGAGGCCTCCAAGACGCCCAAGATGGCCTCCAAGACGGCTGAGATGGCACCAAAATGCCTCCAAGACGGCCCGAGATGCATCCAAGACGGCCTGAGATGGCCTCCAGATGGCCTAAGACGGCCCAAGAGGCATCGAAGAGGTCCTCCAGGAGGGCCCGAAGAGGCCAACAGCTTAGATTTTCCAATAGGTTTTTGAATGATTTTGGCATTTGCTTCTTTTCGGCATTCCGACGGCTCAAGACTGCCCAAGAAGCCCCCGAGATCACCCACGACGCCTCCAAGATGGCCCCATGACGGCCCAAGAGGTCTCCAAGACGGCCAACATGGCCTCTCAGACGGCTAAGATGGCCCCATGATGTCTCCAAGACGGCCCAAGATGGCCTAAGATGGCCTCAAGATGGCCCAAGACGGCCCAAGAGGCCCCCAAGAGGCCTCCAATACAGCCCGAAAGGCGTCCAGGAGGTCTTTCAGGAGGGCACGAAGAGGCCACAATCATTGACTTTCCCCTAGGGTTTTGACAGATTTTGGCATTTGCTTCTTCTCGGCATTCCGACGGCTCAAGGCGGCGCAAGAGGCCTCCAAGATCGCCCAAGAGGCCTCCAAGATGGCCCCCTGACGGCCCCAAAGGCCCCAAGACGGTCTTCCAGACGGCCCCAAGAGGCCTCCAAGACGCCCAAGAGGCCTCCAAGACGCCCAAGATGGCCTCTAAGAACCCCTGGTATGCCCCAAGAGGGCCCCAAGACGACCCAGACAGGCCACCAAGACGGCTTCCCACGGCGTCAGACAAGCCAAGAGGCCCCCAAGAAGCCCCCAAAGGCCCCCAAAAACCCTCCAAGAGGCCCCCAGGAAGCTCCCAGGAGGCCCCAAGAGTGCCCCACGAAGCGCCCAAGATGCCTCCTCCTCCTCTTTTTGTTCCTCATCATCCCCCTCCTCCTCTTCTTGCTCCCTCACGCGTTCCCCGAAGTCTTTCCAAACCGACTCGGGGAACAACTGGCCCGATAGCTTGGCCAAGCTCTGGCCCAGCTGTCAGCCACAGAGGCGCTTCCAAAGGGGCAGGGGGCGGCGGTGATTCGCCGTAGGCGTCCTTGATCCGCCGCCCTCTGTCGATTCATCGCAAGGGTGCCTGGCGCGCTGAATCCTCTCGGTTTTTGTTTTGGTTCTTTTTCCAAAAAAGAACTCCCCCTGGGGCTTCGGCCCGTCCCGCCCGGGTCCCGGGAGGATTGCCACAGAGCTCAATTCCCCCAAAAATCCTCCAAGATGGCTCAAGATGGCCTCCAAGATGGCCATGTTTGCCCAAGATGGCCTCCAAGATGGCCTCCAGGTTCGCCCAAGATGGTCCAAGACGGCCTCCAAGACGGCCCAAGAGAGTCCAAGACGGCCAAAGACGGCCCAAGAGGCCCCCCAGAGGCCTCCAAGACGGCCCAAGAGGCCTCCAAGAGGTCCTCCAGGAGGGCCCGAAGATGCCAAAATCCGCCGGCCCCCTTGTGGGGCCACCAGGCTGCGAGGCACGGGTTCGCAGTTTCCAGTACCAGTTGTAGCTTGTAGTTTCCAGTGTTACAGTTCTGCTTCTTGCTGGTTGCTGTAACTAGTTGATTGACCGCGCGAGGGGGGGAGGCCCAAACGGGATTTTTAGCACCCCCTGGGCGCGTTGTCTGAATTGCTGGGGGGGCTCGAAGTCGACACCCCTCACGCAGATCCGCGGGGTCAGGGTCCAAAAACACATGGGATTTGCCACATTTCTGAAATTCGGTGCCACCCCTCACGCAGATCCGCGGGGTCAGGGTCCAAAAACACAGGGATTTGCCACATTTCTGAAATTCGGTGCCACCCCTCACGCAGATCCGCGGGGTCAGGGTCCAAAAACACAGGGGATTTGCCACATTTCTGAAATTCGGTGCCACCCCTCACGCAGATCCGCGGGGTCAGGGTCCAAAAACACAGGGGATTTGCCACATTTCTGAAATTCGGTGCCACCCCTCACGCAGATCCGCGGGGTCAGGGTCCAAAAACACAAGGGATTTGCCACATTTCTGAAATTCGGTGCCACCCCTCACGCAGATCCGCGGGGTCAGGGTCCAAAAACACAGGGATTTGCCACATTTCTGAAATTCGGTGCCACCCCTCACGCAGATCCGCGGGGTCAGGGTCCAAAAACACATGGGATTTGCCACATTTCTGAAATTCGGTGCCACCCCTCACGCAGATCCGCGGGGTCAGGGTCCAAAAACACAGGGATTTGCCACATTTCTGAAATTCGGTGCCACCCCTCACGCAGATCCGCGGGGTCAGGGTCCAAAAACACATGGGATTTGCCACATTTCTGAAATTCGGTGCCACCCCTCACGCACATCCATCGCAAGGCGTGGTAACCCAAACTGCGAGTACTCCCTCGGCCCTTTAATCCCAAGGTGTGGTAACCAAGCTCGTAAACCATACACGTCTTACCAATCGCCCTGTGTGGTAACCCCTCTTGTGATCAGTTGGTTTTGCCGATTGCGAATCGGCCTCGCATGAAGTTCCGATACTGCTGCACGACAGCGCCAAAGCCTCATGACTTAGCTCTTCCATGGCCCATTCTCCGAGAGAGGGGGCCGGCGGCAGGGGGCGAAGCCCTTACGGATCATTGATTTTCCTTAGGTGTTGGAAGGATTTTGGCATTCGCACCTTCTCGGTTAAGACGGCCCAAGAGGCCCCCAAGATCGCCACCACAGCGCCCAAGAGGCCTCCAAGATGGCCTCAGGACTGCCCAAGAGGCCCCCAAGACGGCCTCAAGAGGGCACAAAGACGACCCAAGAGGCCTCCAAGACGCCCAAGATGGCCTCTAAGACGGCCCTGGAGCACCCCAAGAGGGCCCCAAGTCGGCCTAGGAAGGCCCCCTAAACGGCTTCCGACGGCGTCAGACGGGCCAGGAGCACACCAAGATGGCCGAAGTTGGCTCGAAGCTGGCCCAAGAGGCCTCCAAGAAGGCCTCCAGGAAGGCAAGAAAAGGCCACAAACACTGATTTTCCATAGGTTTTTCAAGGATTTGACGTTTGCTTCGTTTCTGCCTTCCGACGGCCCGATACGGCCCAAGAGGCCCCAAAGATCGCCCACAGATCGCCCAAGAGGCCTCCAAGATGGCCCCAAGAGGCCCCCAAGACGGCCCCAAGAGGCCCCCAAGACGGCCAAATAAGCTTTTAAGACGCCCAAGATGGCCTCCAAGACGGCCCTGGAGCAGCATTCCACAAGGGCCCCAAGTCGGCTCAGAGAGGCCGCCCAAATGGCTTCCGACGGCGTCGGGCGGGCCAGGAGCCCACCAAGACGGCCGAAGATGGCACTCAGATGGCCCAAGAAGGCCCAAGAGGCCGTCAAGAGGGCCTCCAGGAAGGCCCGAAAAGGCCAAAAGTATTGATTTCCCATGAGTTTTTGTAGGATTGTGATATTTTGCATTTTTTCGGCCTTCGGACGGCCCAAGTGCCTCCAAAGATCGCCCAAGAGGCCCAAGACGGCCCCAAGAGGCCCCCAAGACAGCCCAAGAGGCCTCCACGACGCTCAAGATGGCGAACAAGATGGCCCAAGAGCCATCCAAGACGCCCTCCAAGAAGGCCCGAAAGGGTCAAAATGGCTTCCAGGCAGCCAAGATGACCTTCAAGATGCCCACGTGTTCCCCAAAGGCTTTCCAAACCGATTCGGGGAACACATGGTCCGATAGCTTGGCAGGTCTGGCCTCAACGCTAGGGCCACATATGCGCTTCCAAAGGGGCAGGGGGCGGCGGTGATTCGCTGTAGGCGTCTTCGATCCGCCGCCCCCTGTTGGCTTGCCACAGGGGTGTCTGGCGTGCTGAATCATTTCTCTGTTGGTTGCGGTTTTTTCCAAAAGAACTCACCCTGGGGCTTCGGTCGATCCCGCCGGCCACCCGGAAGGGCGCGCAGAGATGCATAAAAGGTGGTTGCAAAGGGTTGCTCGGCTCCAGACGGCTCCAAGGTGGCCTCCAAGATGGCCAAGATGGTCCAATAGTGCCTCCAAGTTCGCCCAAGATGGTCCAAGATGGCCTCGAAGACGGCCCAAGAGAGTCTAGGATGCCTCCAAGTTCGCACAAGAAACACCTAAGACGGCCCAAGACGGCCCCAGAGGCCTCCAAGACGGCTTGAGAGGCCTCGAAGAGGTCCTCCAGGGTCCTCAAAGACGGCCCGATTAGGTCAAAATCGTTGATTATCCGTGGGTTTTCGAAGGATTTGGGCTTTTGCTCATTTCGGATTCCGACGGCCCAAGACTGCCCAAGAGGCCATCAAGATCGCCCCACGAGCGCCCAAGAGGCCCCAAGACGGCCCAAGAGGCCTCAATGAATCCGCAAATGGCCTCCGAGACTGCCAAGATGGCCTCCAAGACGGCCGAGATGGTCTCCAAGACGGCCATCATGGCCCCAAGATGTACCCAAGACGGCCCAATATGGCCTCAAGATGGCCTAAGACTGCCCAGAAGGCCCGCAAGAGGCCTCCAAGACGTCCTCCAGGAAGGCCCGACAAGGGGCCAACATCATTGAGTTTCCTATGGTTTTTGAAGGGGTTTGGCTTTTGCTCCTTTTCAGCTTTCCGACGGCCCAGGCGGCCCCCAACATCGACCCAAGAGCGCCCAAGAGGTCTTCCGAGACCGGTGCGGGAGTTCCGACGGAGCCCCCTTGAGACCTTCCTGAGTAAGATTTTAGGAAGGTTGTTTGCAAGGTTTTCCCGGGGGGGGGGGAATGGGAAAAGGTTTCAGGAAGGCGTTTCCAAAAACATTAGAAAAACCGTTTGAAAACAAAAAAACGCGCAATAACCTTGCAACAAAAAAAACCTTTCACAACCTCCCTAAAATCTTCCTAACACCTTCCAAGATTTAGCGAAACCGCCCGATACATTCCAAAAGCCATCCAAAACCTTCCAAAACAACCTTCCAAGAAACCTTCCCAAAAAACTTCCAAAACACACTGTCCAAAAACCTCCCAAAAACCTTCCAAAACAATCTTCCAATAAACATTCAAAAAAACAGTCGTAAAACCTTCCTCAGCAAGGTTCCAGGAGGGGTTGGCCCAAAAACCTTCCGAAAACCTTCCTCAGGAAGGTTTTAGGATGGTTCTTGTTGGGGGGTCCCAGGAACCCCGGGACCTTCCTGAGGAAGGTTTCAAGCATGTTTTGTTTGAAGGTTCCAGGAATCCTGGAACCTTCCTGAGGGAGGTTTTAGGCAAGTGTCAGGAAGTTCTGTCTTCTCGAAAACCTTTGAAACACCTTCCAGAAACCTTCCGCTAACCTTCCAAAGGCCCCCAAAAAAAACCTTCCAAAAAAAAAAAAAACATTCCAACACAACCTTCCCAAAACCTTCCTGAAACCTTCCAGCATTTAGCGAAACCGCCCAATACATTCCAAACACCTTCCAAGAACCTCCCAAGACACCTTCCAAAAACCTTCCCGCAAACCTTCAAAACAACCATCCTAAAACCTTCCAAACAACTTTCAAAACGAAAAATAACTTCCCGAAACCATCAAAACAAAAACCTTCCAAAAACCTCCCGCAGGAAGGTTCCAGGAGGGGTTGCCCCGACAAAGATTCCAAAAACCTTCCTGAGGAAGGTTCTAGGAAGGCTATCTGGAAGGTTCCAGGAATCCCGGAACCCCCCCGAGGAAGGTTTTAGAACGTTTTTTTTCGGGGGGGAGGTTCCAGGATTCCTGAGACCTTCCAGAACCTTCCCAAAAAGCTTAAAAAAACGCTCCAAAAACCTTCCAACAAACCTTCCAAACAACCTTCCTAAAACCTTCCTTAGGGGAAGGTTCCAGGAGGGGTTGGCCCAAACAAATTTCAGAAACCTTCCTGAGGAAGGTTTTAGGAAGGTTTTTTTGTTTGCGAAAGGTTTCAGGAATCCCGGAACCTTCCTGAGGATGGTTTTAAGCATGTTTTGCTTGATGGTTCCAGGAATCCTGGAACCTTCCGGAAGAAGGTTTTAGGAAAGTTGCAGGAAGGTTTCTTCCAGAAGCCTTTCAGAAAACGCTGCAACCACCTTCTAAAAACCTTCCAGTATCTAGCAAAACCGCCCAGTGCATTCGGAAAGCCTTCCAAACACCATCCAAACAACGTGCCGAACACCTTCCAACAACCTTCCAACACAACCATCCAACACACCTTCCAACAACCTTGCAACACAACATTTTGTTTTATAATATCTGTATCTATAGAACCTTCCAACAACCTTAAAGCAAAAACTTCCAAACCAACCTTCCAAAGACCTTCCTAAAACCTTCCCTCATGGAGGTTCCAGGAGGGGTTGGCCCAGAAACCTTTCCAAAACCTTCCTGGGGACTGTTTCTAGGAAGGTTAGTTGGAAGGTCCCAGGAATCCTGGAACCTTCATGAGGAAGGGCTTAGGAAGGTTATTTGGGAGGTTCCAGGAATCCTGGAACCTTCCTGAGGAAAGTTTTAGGAAGGTTTCAGGAAGGTTTGTCCAACAAGCCTTCCAACAACCATTCAGCAGAACCTGCAACGAACCCTCCAAACACCTCCCAAAAACCTTTCAGAACACCTTGCAACAACCTTATAACAACCGTCCTAAAACCTTCCAGTATTTAGCGAAACCGCCCAATACATCCCCAAAACATTCCAAACGCCTTCCCGAACCACCTTCCGAAAACCTTTCAAACACCCTCCAACATATTCAAACAACACCTCTCGAAAACCTTCCCGAAACCTTTCGAACTAACCATCCAAAAACCTTCCCAAAAGCCATCCAAAACAACCATCCAACAACCTTCCTATAACCTTCCTCAGGAAGGTTCCAGGAGGGGCTGGCCCAAAAACCTATCAAACACCTTCCTGAGGAAGATGTAAGAAGGTTATTTGGAAGGTTCCAAGAATCCCGGAACTTCCCCGAGGAAGGTTTTAGGACGTTTTTTTTGGGGGGGGGGAAGGTTCCAGGAATCCTGGAACCTCCCCGAGGAGGGTTTTAGGGAGGTTTCAGGAAGGTTGTCCAACAACCTTCCAAAAACCTTCCAAGCACCTTCCGAATAACTTGCCCAAAACCTTCCAAAAACCGGCCAACAAACCTTCCAAAAACCGATCCGCACACCTTCCAACAAAAAAACTTGCCAAAAGCCGTTCTAAAACCTTCCTGAGGAGTGCTTCGGGCAGGAATTTGGAAGGTTCCAGGAATCCTGGGGCCTTCCCCAGAAGGTTTTAGGACGGTTTTTTTTTTTTTTGGGGGGGGGGGTCCCAGGGATCCTGGAACCTTCTTGAGGAAGGTTCCATGAAGGTTTTAGAACGATGTTCCAAAAACCTTCTCAAACACCTTCCAGAAACCTTCCAATCACCTTCCTAAACCCTTCCTAAAACCTTCCAGCATTTAGCGGAACCGCACAATAAATGTCAAAAAAAAACACAGAAACTTTCCAAAACACCTTCCAACCTCTTTCCAAAAACCTTCCAACGAACCTTTCCAAAAACCCTCCCGAAAACCTATTGCACAGGCTCTTGCTAGGAATCCATCTGCAGTGGGTTTCAATAAGAATCCATGTGTACAGGCTCTCAATCGGAATCCTTTGGTGGAGGCTCTCAAAGGGAATCCTTTTGCAGAGGATCTCAATGGGCATCCTTTCGTACTGGTTTCCAATGGGAATACTTCTCTAGAGGCTTTCAGTGGGAAGCCTTTTGTAGGGGCTGTCAGTAGGAATCCTTTCGCATTGGATTTCAATAGGAATCCATGCGTAGAGGCTCTCAATCGGAATCCTTTTGTCGAGGCTCTCACTAGGAATTCTTTTGCACGGGCTCTCAATAGGAAACAATTTGCATTGGGCTTCAATAGGGTTGAGTACTGGAAATTGTCTCGGACACGGAGGTGGAGACGGAGACAATCAAGTGCAGGGCGGCGCGTGCTGCAAAGAAGACGAGCCGGCGGGCGGGCGGCGGGCGGGCGACAGCCGGCGGGCGGGCGGCGGGCGGGCGGGCGGGGACGGTAACAGACTCCTTAATGATTTTCTCCTGCAGCGGGAACCCGTTGAATATTGGGCGTTGTCTTGGAGACGGAGGCGGTTGATTGCAGGGCGTTGCCTTGGAGACGGAGGCAGTTGATTACAGGGTGGCGCGTGCTATGATGGAGGCGGGCGGGCGGGCGGGCGGGCGAGCGGGCGGGCGGCGGGCGGGCGGGCGGGCGGGGATTCTAATAGACTCCTGAATGATTTGTCCCTACCTGGGCTCTGCCTAGAAGGGTTCTTGCTCTCTTTGCTTAAAGGGCCGGGCAGTGCTAACCGCCCCGGGCGGTTCCCCCAGCCCCCACCCCGCGGTTCCCTCAGTCCCCTGGGAGCTTTAGCCTTAGCTTTAGCTTTAGCTTAGCTTTAGCTTTAGCTCTAGCTCTAGCTTCGCTTTAGCTTAGCTTTAGCTTAGTGTCAGCTTAGCTTTAGCTTAGCTTTAGCTGAGCTGTAGCTTAGCTTCAGCTTAGTGTTAGCTTAGCTTCAGCTTAGCTTTAGCTTAGCTTCAGCTTAGCTTTAGCTTAGCTTTAGTTTAGTGTTAGCTTAGCCTTAGCTTAGCTTTAGCTCGGCTTTAGCTTAGCTTTAGCTTAGCTCTAGCTTAGCTTCAGCTTAGTGTTAGCTTAGCTTTAGCTTAGCTTTAGCTTAGCTCTAGTTTAGCTTCAGCTTAGTGTTAGCTTAGCTTCAGCTTAGTGTTAGCTTAGCTTCAGTTTAGCTTTAGCTTAGCTTTAGCTTAGCTTCAGCTTAGCTTCAGCTTAGCTTTAGCTTAGTTTCAGCTTAGCTTCAGCTTAGCTTTAGCTTAGCTTTAGCTTAGCTCTAGCTTAGCTTTAGCTTAGCTTTAGTTTAGCTTTAGCTGAGCTTTAGCTCAGCTTTAGCTTAGCTTTAGCTTAACTTTAGCTTAGCTTTAGCTTCGCCTTAGCTTAGCTTTAGCTTAGCTTTCGCTTAGCGTCAGCTTGGTTTTAGCTGAGCTTCAGCTGAGCTTTAGCTTAGCTTTAACTTTAGCTTTAGCTTAGCTTTAGCTTAACGTTAGCTTAGCTTTAGCTTAGCTTCAGCTTAGCTTTAGCTTAGCTTTAGCTTAGTGTTAGCTTAGCCTTAGCTTAGCTTTAGCTCAGCTTTAGGTTAGCTTTAGGTTAGCTTTAGCTTAGCTTCAGTTTAGTGTTTGCTTAGCTTTAGCTTAGCTTTAGCTTAGCTCTAGTTTAGCTTCAGCTTAGTGTTAGCTTAGCTTCAGCTTAGTGTTAGCTTAGCTTCAGCTTAGCTTTAGCTTAGCTTTAGCTTAGCTTCAGCTTAGCTTCAGCTTAGCTTTAGCTTAGCTTCAGCTTAGCTTCAGTTTAGCTTTAGCTTAGCTTTAGCTTAGCTCTAGCTTAGCTTTAGCTTAGCTTTAGTTTAGCTTTAGCTGAGCTTTAGCTCAGCTTTAGCTTAGCGTTAGCCTAACTTTAGCTTAGCTCTAGCTTCGCCTTAGCCTAGCTTTGGCTTAGCTTTCGCTTAGCGTCAGCTTGGTTTTAGCTGAGCTTTAGCTTAGCTTTAGCTTAGCTTTAACTTTAGCTTTAGCTTAGCTTTAGCTTAACGTTAGCTTAGCTTTAGCTTAGCTTCAGCTTAGCTTTAGCTTAGCTTTAGCTTAGTGTTAGCTTAGCCTTAGCTTAGCTTTAGCTTAGCTTTAGCTTAGCTTCAGTTTAGCTTTAGCTTAGCTTGAGCTTAGCTTTAGCTTAGCTTTAGCTTAGCTTTACTGTTACTACTAATGCTGCTTTCCTAGGGGCTCCAACTCCTAGGTAGGGTCGCACTGGGATAATCTCTTGCAGCGGGAGCCTGTTGAATACTGGGCGTTGTCTTGAAGACGGAGGCTGTTGACTACAGGATCTTGTCTTGAAGACGGAGGCAGTTGAGTACAGGGTGGTGCGCGCTACAAGAAGGCGGGCGGGCGATCCTGCTGCACAGGCTCTCAATAGGAAACCTTTTGTGTGGGCTCTCACTAAAAATCCTTTTGTATTGGCTTCCGATCGGAATCCTTTTGTGGAGGCTCTCAATGGGAATCCTTTTGTACAGGCTTTCAGTGGGAATCCATTAGCATTGGGTTTCAATAGGAATCCATGTGCAGAGGCTTTCAATTTGAATCCTTTTTGTGGAGACACTCAAATGGGAATCATGTTGCACAGGCTCTCACTAGGAATCCATGTGTATGGGTTTCACTAGGAATCCGTGTGTAGAGGCTCTCAATAGGAATCCTTTGCTCCAAACTGGGAATCCATGTGTACAGTCTCTCAATGGGAATCCATTTGCATTGGATTTCAATAGGAATCCTTGTGTAGAGGCTTTCAACGAGAATCCTTGTTGTAGAGACTTTCAATCGGGATCCTTTTGCAAATGCTCTCAATGGGAATCCGTTTGTAAAAGCTGTTAATGGGAATCCGTCCGTAGTGGCTCTCAATGGGACTTTTGTTGTGGAGGCTCTCAAAGGAAATCCTGTCGTAGAGGCCCTCAATAGGAATCCTTTTTGCATTGGCTTCCATTAGGAATCCTTCTGCAGAGGCTCTCAATGAGAAACAATAGGGCTCTCAATAGGACTTATTTTGTATTGGCTTTCAATGAGAATCCTGGTGTAGAGGCTCTCAATGGGAATCCTTTTGTCGAAGCTCTCAACAGGAATCCTTTCGCATGGGCTCCCAATAGGGAAAACCATGTGCATTGGACTTCGATCGGGTAGAATATTGGGCGTTGTCTCGGACGCGGAGGTTGTTGACTACAGGGTGTTGTCGCGTAGACGGTTGCAGTTGAGTGCAGGGAGGTGCGTGCTACAAGGAAGGCAAGACGGCGGGCGGGCGGCGGGCGGGCGGGAGGCGGCGGGCGGGAGCCGGTGGGCGGCCGGCGGGCGGGCGGGCGGGGATTCTAATAGACTCCTTAATGATTTTCTCCTGCAGCGGGAGCCTGTTGAATGCTGGGCGTTGTCTTGGAGATGGAGGCTGTTGACTACGGGGTGCGGTCTTGGAGATGGAGGCAGTTGAGTGCACGGTGGTGCGCGGTGCAAGCAAGGCGGGCGGGCGGGCGGGCGGCGGGCGGGCGGGCCGGCGGGCGGGCGGGCGGGGATTTGAATACACTCCTTAATGATTTTCTCTTGCAGCGGGAGCCTGTTGAATACTGGGCGTTGTGTTGGAGACGGACTCTGTTGACTACAGGATGCTGTCTCGGAGACGGAGGCAGTTGATTACAAGGCGGCGCGTGCTACCAAGGCCGCTGACTACAGGGTGTTGTCGTGGAGACGGAGACGGTTGAGTGCAGGGTGGTGCGTGCTACAGAGAGACCGGGCGGTCGTGCGGGCGGGCGGCGGGCGGGCGGGGATATTAATAGACTCCTTAATTCTTTTGCAGCGGGAGCCTGCCGAATACTGGACGTTGTTTTGGAGACGGAAGCCGCTGACTGCAGAGCGTTGTCTTGGAGACGGAGGCACTTGAGTGCAAGGTGGTGGGCGCTACAACATAGGCGGGCGGGCGGGCGGGCGGGCGGGGCGGGCGGGCGGGCGGGAGCCTCTACGCAATGATTCATACTGAAAACCTCTACACAAGGATTCCTATTGAGAGCCTCTACAAAAGGATTCCAACTGAAATCCTCTACAACAGAATTCATATCGAAAGCGTCTACAAAAGGATTCCTTTTGAAAGTCGATGCAACAGGATTCCTCTTGGGGACTTCTACAAAAGGATTGTTATTAAAAGCTTCCACATCAGGATTCCGATTAAGAGCCTCTGTAAAAGGATTCCTAATACAAAAACCATTTAAAAAAGATTACACTTGGAAGCCCCTACAACAAAAGTCAAAACAACTATAAGAGGATTCCTATTGAACGCCACGGAGAAAAGGATTCTTGTTGCGATTCTACGCAAGGATTCCCATCGAAAGTATCCGCGCAAGGATTCCGCTTGAAAGCCTTTACACAAGAATTCCCCTTGGGAGCCTCTACAAAAAAAGATTCCGATTGAAAGCCTTTACACAAGGATTCCCATTGAAAGCCAATGCAAAAAAAGGATTCCGATTGACAGCCGCTACACAAGGATTACTATTGAGAGCCTCTACAACAGGATTCCGATTTAGAGCCTCTACAAAAGGATTCTCATTGAGAACCTCTTCAGAAAAAAATCCGCATGAAAACCTCTACAAAAGAATTCCGAGATTCCTCACGGGCGGGTCGGGCCGAGTCGGGTCGGACCCTAACGGGCGGGTCGGGTCGGGCGGGCGGGACATTGAAGTATGATGCATGTGCGAATGGATCACGAGATCCGTCACAGGATCAGCATGAATCGGATCGGCGGAGATGCCCTCTCGCCGAACGGCCTCATCGTCGGCGCACTCTGCATCTCTGACAATGTTGGGCTGAAATACGAAAAAAATCATCCGCATCATGACTATGGCTGGCGCTGTGATTATTCAGCGCAACCCTGCATCATCGGAGGCGGCAGGAACATGCCGTCTCGCAAGTCCGCGCGAGAGGACACTACGCAGTTGGCTGCAGGTTTTTTCCCAACCAACCTGTGCTGCTCCCAACCAACCTGTGTTGTTGGGTCCTCGTTTTGAAGAGACGGTCCCCCGTTCTCCTCCTCCTCCTCCTCCTCCTCCTCCTCCTCTCCTCTCCTCCTCCTCCCACCTCCTCCCTCCTCCCCCTCTTCCCTGCGTTTCACCCACCCAGTACAGCGCTTCGTAGCCCCATAAGGGGGCTCCACCGAAGGCCCCAGTGCCACCGTCCACATGCGCCCCCCCCCCACTCAGTACAGCGTTTCGTGGCCCCATAGGGAGCTCCACCGAAGGCCCCAGTGCCACCGTCCACATGCGTCCCCCCCACTCAGTACAGCGTTTCGTGGCCCCATAGGGAGCTCCACCGAAGGCCCCAGTGCCACCGTCCACATGCGTCCCCCCCACTCAGTACAGCGTTCGTGGCCCCATAGGGAGCTCCACCGAAGGCCCCAGTGCCACCGTCCACATGCGTCCCCCCCCCCACTCAGTACAGCGCTTCGTGGCCCCATAGGGAGCTCCACCGAAGGCCCCAGTGCCACCGTCCACATGCGTCCCCCCCCACTCAGTACAGCGCTTCGTGGCCCCATAGGGAGCTCCACCGTGCCACGGGTCCCCCCCAGTGCGCACCGGGAGCTCCACAAGGCCCCAGTGCCACCGTCCACATGCGTCCCCCCCTCAGTACAGCGCTTCGCGGCCCCAGGAGCTCCACCGAAGGCCCCAATGCCACCGTCCACATGCGTCCCCTCACTCAGTACAGCGCTTCGTGGCCACATAGGGAGCTCCACCGAAGGCCCCACCGTCCGCATGCGTCCCCCCCACTCAGTACAGCGTTTCGTGGCCCCATAGGGAGCTCCACCGAAGGCCCCAGTGCCACCGTCCACATGCGTCCCCCCCACTCAGTACAGCGCTTCATGGCCCCATAGGGAGCTCCACCGAAGGCCCCAGTGCCACCGTCCACATGCGTCTCCCCCACTCAGTACGGCGCTTCGTGGCCCCATGGGGAGCCCCACCGAAGGTCACAGTGCTACCGTCCACATGCGCCCCCCCCCACTCAGTACAGCGTTTCGTGGCCACATAGGGCGCTCCACCGAAGCCCCCAGTGGGACCGTCCGAGTGCGTCCTGAAACACCCAATTTGGCATTTTCACCCACCCATTACATCGTTTCGTGGCCCCACAAGGAGCTCCACCGAAGGCCGCCCCTGGGACTGTCCGCGTGCGTCCCTGAAATCTAATTTGGCATTTTCACCCCACCCAAGACGGCGTTTCGTGGCCCCATAGAGAGCCCCACCGAAGCCCCCAGTGGGACTGTCCGCATGCGCCCCTGAAACACAATTCAAGTGTTTCCCAACCATCCTGTGGTGTTGGGTCCTCGTTTGAAGAGACGGCGCCCCGCGTTCCTCACCTCCTCCTCCTCCCCCCCTCCCTCCTCCCATCATCATCATCATCATCATCATCATCATCATCATCATCATCGTCATCACCATCATCATCATCATCATCATCATCATCATCATCATCTTCATCATCTTCATCACCATCATCATCATCACCACCACCGATTTCGGCACACCCCTCACACGTTTCGTGGCCCCATAGGGAGCTCCACCGAAGGCCCCAATGGCAGGGTCCGCATGCCTCCCCACCACCATTTCGGCACACCCCTCACACGTTTCGGCCCCATAGGGAGCTCCACCGAAGGCCCCAGTGGCAGGGTCCGCATGCCTCCCACCACCCATTTCGGCACACCCCTCACACGCTTCGTGGCCCCATAGGGAGCTCCACCGAAGGCCCCAGTGGCTGGGTCAGCATGCCTCCCCACCACCCATTTCGGCACACCCCTCACACGTTCCGTGGCCCCATAGGGAGCTCCACCGAAGGCCCCAGTGGCAGGGTCCGCATGCATCCCCACCACCCATTTCGGCACACCCCTCACACGCTTCGTGGCCCCATAGGGAGCTCACCGAAGGCCCCAGTGGCAGGTAAGCAGCTCACACCACCACCCATTTCGGCACACCCCTCACACGTTTCGTGGCCCCATAGGGAGCTCCACCGAAGGCCCCAGTGGCTGCGTTCGCATGCCTCCCCACCACCATTTCGGCACACCCCTCACACGTTTCGTGGCCCCATAGGGAGCTCCACCGAAGGCCCCAGTGGCAGGGTCCGCATGCCTCCCACCACCCATTTCGGCACACCCTTTACACGTTTCGTGGCCCCATAGGGAGCTCCACCGAAGGCCCCAGTTGCAGGGTCCGCATGCCTCCCCACCACCCATTTCGGCACACCCTCACATATTCGTTGGACCCCATAAGGTGACTCACCGAAATCCCCAGTGGCAGGGTCCGCCCATGCCTCCCCACCACCCATTTCGGCACACCCCTCACACGTTTCGTGGCCCCATAGGGAGCTCCACCGAAGGCCCCAGTGGCAGGTTCCGCATGCCTCCCCACCACCCATTTCGGCACACCCCTCACACGTTTCGTGGCCCCATAGGGAGCTCCACCGAAGGCCGCAGTGGCAGGGTCCGCATGCCTCCCCACCACCCATTTCGGCACACCCCTCACACGTTTCGTGGCCCCATAGGGAGCTCCACCGAAGGCCCCAGTGGCAGGGTCCGCATGCCTCCCCACCACCCATTTCGGCACATCCCTCGCACGTTTCGTGGCCCCATGGGGATTTCCATGGAAGGCCCCAGTGACTGGGTCCGCATGCGCCCCCACACCCATTTCGGCACACCCCTCACACGTTTCGTGGCACCATAGGGAGCTCCACCGAAGGCCCCAGTGGCTGCGTTCGCATGCCGACCCCACACCAATTTCGGCACACCCCTCACACGTTTCGTGGCCCCACAGGGAGCTCCACCGAAGGCCCCAGTGGCTGCGTTCGCATGCCACCCCCACACCAACTTCGGTGCACCCCTCACACGTTTCGTGGCCCCATAAGGAGCTCCACCGAAGGCCCTAGTGGCAACGTTCGCATGCCGCCCCCACACCCATTTCGGCACACCCCTCAAACGGTTCGTGGCCCCATAGGGAGATCCACCGAAGACGGTACTCACACCAGCATTACTCACAACTGCATATGGTTGGGTCCTTCGCCAGGCTAATTTCACACCACCCACTACTGCGTTTCGTGACCAGAGCTCCACCGAGACCCCCAGTGGGACCGTTCGCATGCGTCTCGGAAACCCACTTTTGTATTTTCACCCACCTAATACAACGCTTCGTGGCCCCATAGGGAGCCCCACCGAAGGTCCCAATGCTGCCGTCCGCATGCGTTCCCCACGCCGAGTGCAGCCTTCCGTGGCCCCGCAGGGAACCCCGCCGAAGGTCCCAGTGCTACCGTTCGCATGCGTCCCCCACACCCAGTACAGCGCTTCGTGGCCCCATAGGAAGCCCTACCGAAAGTCCCAGTGCTACAGTCCGCATGCGCCCCCCCCCACCCAGTACAACGCTTCGTGGCCCCATAGGAAGCCCCACCGAAAGTCCCAGTGCTACTGTCTGCATGCGTCCCCCCCCCGCCCCTGTACAGCGCTTCGTGGCCCCATAGAGAGCCCCGCCAAACCCCCTGGGACTGTCCGCATGCGTCCCGGAAATCAAATTTGGCATTTTCACCCCACCCAGTACGGCGCTTCGTGGCCCCATGGAGAGCCCTACCGA